>PVJX010035642.1:0-18047 GCA_004027295.1 Dolichotis patagonum | reverse complement strand
TGATGGGAGGATGGATGGGAGGATGGGTGGATGGGTAAGTGATGCCCTTGGTGGTCCCTCAGATGGAGACCTTCTCATGTTCGGTCCGTTCATCTTTCCTGCCCTTCAGGGAGCCCTTCTGGCCACGCTATGGGCACAGCAGGTGTATACTACGTGATGGTCACATCGATCCTCTCTATTTTTCGGGGGAAGAAAAAGCCAACATACAGATTTCGGTAAGAGCCCTCTGGGTGGCGGGAGGTGGCCCCTGTTCCGGCTGACACCACGCACTCTTCTTCACATCCCTGGCCCATTCCTATACCTTGAGGGCTGTGGCACTTCTGCTGAGGGTGGATACTGAAGTCACAGAATGTCAGGGCTGGAAGGGACCCACTCGAGCGACCTTTGTCTTTCAGACAAGGGAATGGGCCTGACATGGGGTGGGGGCTGATTTCCAGAGCTCAGGTGCTGGGCTTCGGCCTCCGTGGCCTCTTCCCCTGCAGGTGCCTGAACGTGGCTCTGTGGCTGGCATTCTGGGCTGTGCAGCTGAACGTGTGTCTGTCCCGGATCTACCTTGCCGCTCACTTCCCACACCAGGTTGTCGCTGGAGTCCTGTCAGGTACCTGACCCCCTCCTCCCTCTGAATCAGGATGAAACCCCTGCATTCCAGCCATGCTCTGCTCGTCCTCCATGCTGGTGGCACCTCAGGAGTTTCAAAATCAAGGGTGGAGAGGCTGAGGCAGGAGGGTGGCAACTTGCAGCCCAGCCTAGGCAACTCAGGGACTTAGGGAGACCCTGTCTCCAAACAACAAAAAAGGGAGGCCCATGGTAAGGCCTTGAGTTCAGTCTGCAGTATGCAGCAGGAAGCGGAGACAGAGACGAGAGACAGACACAGAGCCAGAGCCAGAGCGCAGTTTGAATTCTCTCTATAGCAGCGCTCCGCCCTACGCAATTAAATGTGCTCCATAAAAGCAGTGCATCAGCATAACCCAACCAATCAAATTAGCTTGACCACGCCAAGATTTTCACATGCTTTATTTCCTACTGATCTTCCGCGGGAAGTGGGCCCTCACCTCATTTTCAGGGAATTACCAAATTTAACGTGCTCATGCTCAGGAAAGCTCTTTATTTAAATATATTCTTCTGCTGGGCGTGGTGGCACACAGCTGCAATCTCAGCACTTGGGAGGCTGAGGCAGGAGGATCCAGCCTGGGCTACAAAGTGAGTTCAAGGCCAGCCAGAACTGAGACCCTGTCTCAAAAAAGACATATATATATATATTTTCTTCTGCAGACCTAGTATCTGCAGATGCTCTGCTGTAGGCTCAAAGTTTTGCATACCTGCACTCCCTTAGATCTTATTAATAAAGGGGCCAAAAGATTTTAAGCATAGAGAAGAATTTCTCAACTTTGTGGAAGCTTCTCGAGTATCAGATTTTAAGGAATTTTCTCCCGGAGTTCTAAGAGCAGAATGCAGCAGCCACCCCGGAAGGGTGCAGAGAACAAGGGAGAAGGCGACTTCCTGGTAACCACAGAAGTGACGTCGCAGGTCACACTGGGTCCCCTGATTTGGGAAGAACCTGGAAGACCCATGAGTTGCCTGGAAATGTATAGTTTAGAGAGAGAACAGCTGTCTGCAAACGTGAGAGAGGAGCTCGATTGGCAGGAACAGCCCTCTTCCCCTGCAGCACAGCGGCGGCCTGATGACCCAGCGTCGAGCAGAGGCAAGAGGGCCACGGGAAGCTTAGATGCAGTAGGAGGCCAGAACCCGTGCCGGCCGGCCGGGGACGGCGGGTCGCCATCACTCCTGTCCCCCTGCTGCGAGGTCTCGGGTCTTCTGCGAGCCTCACACTGCTGTTCTGCCCCACGCCCAGGCATCGCCGTTGCGGAAACTTTCCACCATGTCCGGGGCATCTACGACGCCAGCCTCAGGAAGTACGTCCTGGTCACCGGCTTCCTGTTTGGCTTTGCCGTGGGCTTCTACCTGCTGCTCAGGGTGCTGGGCGTGGACCTCCTGTGGACGCTGGAGAAAGCCAGGCGGTGGTGTGAGAGACCCGAGTGGGTGCACATCGACACCACGCCCTTCGCCAGCCTCCTCAAGAACCTGGGGACTCTGCTGGGCCTGGGGCTGGCCCTGCACTCCGGCATGTACCGCCAGGGTTGCGGCGGCCGGCTCCGCGGACGCCTCCCCTTCCGCCTGGGCTGCATCGGGGCCTCTCTGGTGCTCCTGCACCTCTTCGACGCCTGGAGGCCTCCGGCCCAGGTCGAGCTGGTCTTCTACATCCTGTCCTTCTGCAAGAGCGCCACGGTGCCCTTGGCCTCCGTCAGCCTCATCCCCTACTGCCTGGCCCGGCTCCTGGGCCGGCCGCGTGGGAAGGTGCTGTGACGCACTCGGGGGCTGCGTTTCCAAGCCAGTGACTTGCAAGGATGGGGGACCAAAGCCTCCCGCCAGGGCCTTTTGGATCGGAGGTGTGAGGTCAGCTGCAGGAGCCTCTGCACTCTGCAGTCCCCACCATGCCGGGCGCTGGTTTTGAGAAGCCAACAAGCTGGCGTCGGAAGCCTGGGCTGTCAGAAGCTGTGACTTTCTTAATGCCCCAAGGGCTTTTCTTACTCTCCTGTCCAGGGGCACAGCAAGACCGCCAGGTTGGAGCTCATGAGCCCAGGACAGAGATCACAGCCCAGACCTCCCCGCTGTGCAGTGCTCACCCCCCAAGGAGAAAGGCACCCCTATGCGTGCTAGGGGAGGGGGATTGGGCCAAAGAGGAACTTTTGTATCTGGTACATAACTTTTAGATGCCCAGCAGGGTCTAAATGGCTTCAGTGACATTTGAAGCCTTATCTGTGGTGCTCTCAATAATGCTAGACCAGCTGGGTGTGGTGGCACGTCCCTGTCATCCCCACACTTGGGAGGCTGAGGCAGGAGGATCACAAGTTTGAATCGAACCTGGGCCACTTGGCAAGTTAAGAGAGACCTTGTCTCAAAATAAAAAAAATACAAACTAGGAAAGGGCTGGGGGGTGTAGCTTAGCGTGAAGGGCCTGGATTCAATCCCTGGTGCTATGCATTAAAAACCAGAAAATTCCGCCTCCGGTATTTTTCTACTCTCCGTGCATGGCCACGGTATCAATTTCCGAATGGCTACAGTGCCCGAGATACTGGGCCAGATCTGGACATTCAGGTATCGCTGACTTCTCTTCTGTCCTCTGCCGTCTTCATCCCTGTTAGTCCGGCCCTGCCGTCCCCAGAGTCCCCCTGACCCCGCATCCACCCTGCCGGAGCCCGGCAGGTGATTCTTTGGTGGTGCTTCCTTGGCTTCGGTTACACTGTGGAACCTCCGCAGGTGGCCAGGGCTCCTCTCTGAGGGAGGTCACTCCAGTATCACCCTCAAGCCCTGCAGGGTGCACACGACTCCTTTCTCTATCTCAAGCCGCTCCGGCCACACCTGCAGAGGAAAAGCCATTCCTCGTGCTAGTTCGCAGAATACCGCCCCGAAACCAAACGTGCGGGAGCCCGGTCATCTGAGATTCCATTTCTGATGATGCAGAATGTCGCGCATTGTCACTCCCACCGACTGAGCGGGGCTTAACATCCTGGAAGGAAAAGCCTATGTGTGCTGTCTTTGATTAAAACATTTTATTTAAGAACAAAGTCTTGAGGATTACTGTGTTTTAGACAAAATGTGATTGGAAGATTCAAGTGTATTTTTGTTTGTTTGTTTTTTGGGGCTTTTTTGGTACCGGAAATTGAACTCATGACCTTGTGCTTGCCAGGCAGGTGCTGTGCTGCTGTTACATCCCTAGTCCCAGGTTCAACTCCTGAGCCAGCTAAATTTCTAGATCTTTCCCTGTTTCCTTAAATAACTTGGCTCCTTGGAGCCTGCCTTTTCCCTTAGTGGGTGAGGGGGACTCCTTCCTGGTTACCCAACGTTCCCGAAGGGGTGGGGACACCTATGCGTGTTGAGCACATTGGCAGGGGACAGCACGGGCACAGTACTGGTGCCTCTCGTGGACTGGGCAGCTTGCCGCCCTGTGGGAGGCGGTTGGGGGAGGCCAGGGCAGTGGCAGACAATGAACAGCGCTGCAGTCCGCCAGCTGGTCGGAGGTGGCAGCCGGGGGCCCTTCCGGGAGGCTGACCTGGGGCAGATCACCTCGTCATGAGGTGCTTTTCTTTTCATTTTTGGAGACAGGGTCTCAGACGCTAAGCAGTTCAGGCTGCCCTTGAACTCACTTTGTAACCCAGGCTGGCCTCAAACTTGCAGTACTCGATCCTCCTGCTTCAGCCTCCTGAGTGCTGGGATGAGAGGCCCGCGCCGCCATGCCTGGCTGGTGCTGAGGCCCTTTTCATTCTGCAGACCTCGAGAGCCTTGAGGCCTCCTCTTGTCGCCAATTGGTTGCCACCTGCAGTTCCTGGACATTGCAGGGTGGTGGGCTGGAGGGGGACTGCCGTGGCCCAGGCGATCGCTACAGTCACAGTGAGGAGAGGAAACACCTGCCCTGACGGCCGTGGACAGAGACTGCGGTGTCGGCTGAGACTGGACCGCAGTCAGCTCCGCTCCTTGGGCTCAGATTGCAACGGGCAGACGCAAGGGCGTCCCTCTCGGCAGAGAGCCGGCACAGAGCAGGACTGGCCAGGCCCTGGAGTCCAGCGAGCCGAGGTCAGCGAGGCCTGGGGCCACAGGTCAAGGTTGCAGGGAGCTCGTGCGGGTTTTCTGCAGAGCAGGTGCCTTCCTCCCGGATGCAGGGTCCCTGCCAAAGACCTCAACTGTCGCCAGCACCCCAGGTCAGCTGCCGTCAGCGCTGCTAATTCACCCCGGAGCTCTGGGCAGGATTCCTCCCACTGGATTCGGGCTCCTTGGCAGTGGGGACACAGCGCCTCTGACATGTTGGTGACACCGAGGGACAAAGGGCATGGTCTCCATGTGTCTGAACTCACCCCTGCAGCTAGGCCGGGCCCCATCCCTCAGGCTCCATTTGCTCTCAGGAACCAAACTCAGCTTCCTTGCAAGAGAATTCTTGAGCGGGGCATGGTGGCGCATGCTTGTGAGCCCAGCACTTGGGAGGCTGAGGCAGGAGAGTTGCTGCTAGTTTGAGGCCAGCCTGGGCTACACAGTGAATTCAAGAGCGGCCTGGACCATATAGTGAGACCCTGTCTCAAAAAATAAAACTGAACAACAAATAAACAAAAAGGCCTCTGGCAGTTTGCAAGGTTTCTCACACGAGTGACGGTGGTGCCGTCTGCTCAGCGCACACAGCCTCGGAAGGCTGCCTGGCCATTCTTCCCCTTTATGTGTGCTGAGTGCTGACTGTATTCCCGGCCCTGTTCTGTCCCATGCATTAAAAAAAACCAAAACTATAATCGCTTGGTCCTCCCAGAGTATCTGCAAGGCGGTTCTGATCATCTGTCCCCGTATTACTCCTGAGCAGATGCCAAGGTGAGTACTCTAACCTGGGATGGGAGGCTGGTTTAAGAGCCATCGTGGTCATGTCCAGCTGTACCCCAAAGCCCCAGGCAAGGGTTTTCGGAGCTGGCTGGATCTAGGGTGCGTGATGCTGGGGTCAAGGGTCCGCTGTTGGTTCGGCACAGCTCTGGGAGTGGATAGGGGAACCCTGTGCCTGGTGTGGGCGGCCTGGATGGCTTAAAGGGACAAAAAGAAGGGAGGCCGCTGCTGCTTTGCTGCTTTGCTAGCTTCCGCCTTCCCTGCCCCTCTGCCCAGCCAGCCTGCCTAGAAGCTGGCTGCCTGCAGGCTGCGTGCTACACTGAACCTCTCTACCTTTAACTTTGTCTCAGTGATGAGAAAAAGAAACAGACAGGGATGTTCCGATAACACTGCTCTGAACACTCATGTACAGGTTTTCCTTTCTCCAGTACCAGGACTCGAACTCACGACCTTGTGCTTGCCAGGCAGGCACTTGTGCCACTGAGCTGTATCCCCAGCCCTTTATGTGTAGGTTTTCCTGTGGACCTGTGGTCTCTTCTCCCTAGACACTCTCCTAGGAGAGGAGCAGCTGGGCCACTTGGGCACTGTCGGGTTCGCCTCTGAGTGAGCCACCGGGCTGCTTTCCAGACGCTTAGGAGGAAAAGTGTCACAGCACTTCTGCCTCCGCCAACCATCTCCTGGTCCCCTGGGGTGGCACCTGTGTCACAGCTTCCCCTCCTTCTTCATGTGGGAAGAGTTCCAAAGTGAGGTGACCGAGGAGTCAGAGCCCACTGTAGGACAGCCCCTCGGCGTGTTGCGGCGCTGGGGTCGCCTCGAATCTGGCCCGGGTCCCAGCCTCTCCCACGGGCCAGGCGTTCGGAGCCTGGCAGAGCCGCCGACGTCTCTTCTGCCGACCGCAGAAGCCTCACTGCTCGTCCGCTGTGCTCTGCCGAGACTGCGACCTTCGAGGCCCACACGTGGAAGCAGCAGCACGATCGTGCGTGTCCTCACCGCGCTCTGCCCCGGGGTTCCTCCGGCCGCTCGGGAGGGAAAAATGGCCAGGCAGCCTCCCGAGGCTGTTCGCCAAGCACATGGCATCACAGTCACTCGCAGAAACCAAGTGCCCCCCTCGTCTGCGGGCAAAGCTGGACACCGACTCGCCCAGCACAGCAGGGTGAATTTCAGGAAGAGATGAAAAGGCTGCATCTGGGTTGCTGCTTCTCAACGGAAAAGGAAAAGTCCAGGAATATTTTTCATTTTCCCTCAGTTGGCCTTTATTCAAGAAAGATTGTTCACTATTAATTTTATTCAAAATATTTTTTTTCAGGCTGGGCTACAAAGTGAGCTCAAAGCCAGCCTGCACTGCATAGTGAGACCCTGTCTGTCAAACCGACAGAAATTTTTTTTTCTTTTTTCATTTCACAGATGATAGAATGAAGGCTGAGGGAGAAGCCGCAATGTCGTCTGTCCCCCAGCCCCGTTCCCTAGAAGCGGCAGTCTGCCCAGCCAGTCCTGCCTGAGTCTGGGCCGCTGTGGCCACAGAGGTGGAGATGCAGCCGAAGGTAGCCGACGTCCCGAGGGCACAGGACCGCCGCCGGGCGGCTCTGCCCGCTCTGGCCCTGGGTGAGTCTGGGCGCCCAGCTCCCTTTGCTTCCTGTCCTGTCCGGGGCAGGCACACAGCTACTGACCACAGCAAACCTCCTGGGCTTGGAGATTTTTTGTTTTGACTTGGAGATTTTTTTTTCTAAGTAGAAAGCTGGTTCTTCCAGCCAGCAAATTTTCAGACTTTCCTTTATGTCATGTCTCTCTTCTGTCTGTAGGCGTTGCCTTCACAACTTTCAGCCCAATTCCAACTTTCCAACTTTCTTTTTTCTCCTGTTTTGGTTTGGTTTGGTTGAGACTGGGGCTCACTATGTCGCCCTGGCTGGCCTTGAACTTGCAGAGGTCCTCCTGCCTCAGCCTTCTGAGGGGTGGGATGACAGGTGTGTGCCAGCACCCCCAGGACTCTTGCCTGGGTCATGTCTTCAAGCTGCTAAGCTCGTCCTTGGTGGGCTGCAATGTGACAACCTCAGCTCCGTCTCTCCAAGATGCCCTGCACTGCAGCCTCCAATGGACTCCACGGGGCAGGTGCCTGACAGGGGTCACAGTGGCTTCGGGAAGAGCCGCTCCAGCAGCAGCCGCCCCTGAGCCACTATAGCGCCAGGTGTTTTGCAGACCCTGGTGGCCACAGGTGTGGACATCGTCACTGACAGGATAGGGCGTGGCCGAGGAGCCTGAGCACGGAGCCGTGGGAGGGACAGGTAAACGCTCTCCCAGTGGCCCACTGTGCTTCACAGCTGGGGAGGGGAAACCGAAGATAACACAGCTCGGCTAAGACCTGGTGCTCAGCACCTGGGTTCCGCTTTTCTTGGTGCCCAGGAGATGAAATAGCTACATTCTTTTCCTGCTGGGAATTAAACCCAGGACCTGCACACACTAGCAAAGAGCTCCCTCGCTGAGCTATGCTCCAGCCTGAGACGCATGTCTCTGATGTCACATTACTATCAGACTCAACATCTACCACTAGCCAGGTGTAGGGGCACACCTGTCATCCCAGCACTCTGGGAGGCTGAGGCAGGAGGATCACACACTCAAACCCAGCCTGTGTAACTGTGATTTAGCGAGATGCTGTCTTAAAATATAATGTGAAAAAGGGCTGAGATGTAGCTCAGTGAGAAGGCCCTGGGTTTAATTCCCAGAACAAAAACAAAACAAAGGGCTAGGGGTTTAGCTCAGTGCACAGGTGCCTGCCTGGCAAGCATGAGGTTGTGAGTTCAATCCCTGGTTTAAAAAAAAAAAAAAAAAAAAAACCTCATTATTGGTACAATTTTCTGTTAGGTAATAATGAAAATCTGCAAGTTAATTGTTAAAGTTGAGAAAAACAAAGAAAGAAAGGAAACATCCAGGCCAGCTAGCCTTCTGATGTTGTTGAAGTAGTAAGTCACAAGAAAAGTGGATTTAAATGCTATGCAAATTTTAAATAATAACCTTCATTCTAGTGAACACATCCCTGCTTCCTAGTTGTTAAATATTAACTCCTAGTCACTAACCCTTATGTTTAAATCTCGCCACAAATATTTATCCATTTCTCCGGCGTTTGTTTATTTCCTGGCAGCATCTGGGAGAGAACCCAGGACCTCTGCACTGAGGTACATCTCCAGCTTGTATTCTCTATTCTGAGGCAGGGTCTAAGTCACTCAGCTGCCCAGGGTAGGTGCAAACTTGTCATCCTTCTGCCTCAGCCTCCCAGAGTGCCAGGATGGCAGGCGTGGACCACCAGGCCTGGCTCGGTTTTTGTTTTCTGTTTTCTCTGGAGTAGAGATGGAACCCGGGGCCCCGCCTGTGGTAGGCAGGCGCTATGTCACGAGCTATGTCCCCAGCCTACTTAAGTTTCTGGATCTGACTGTCTGGCTTCCTACTGGCAGGCAGGCGCTTGTGCCACTGAGCTGCATCCCCTCCTCTCCCGGCTTCCTACTGCCAACTGCTGTGTGGTTGTTTTTGTGTTTTTAAAAGAAGCGCCTGTCCGCTGGGAGCCTGTGTTGGTGACCACAAGGAAAGAGCCTGTATTAGCGTTTTGGAAAAGTTTGTTTTTTGGCACCTCTGGCTTATTTTTGCCTTCTGAAATCGAATTTGCTGCTATTTCATCATTTAAAAAAACAAGCCCCTGGCCCTTGGCTGGCTGTTGCCAGCCCTTGGCCCCGGCCGGCACTGATCCCGGGGCACGGAGGTCTGGCTTCTTGGAGGGCCCCTGCCAGCCTGCCCCGGAGCTGCTGGACTCTGCAGCAAACGGGTCTTCGTTTTTCTTTTTTCTTGCACTGCTGGGGATCAGGGCTCACACAAGCCAGGCCCAGACAGTACACACGCCACACCCCCGCCTTGGGGTGGAGTTCGGACACCGGGCGCCCTCTTCACGGGCTTGGGCAGTAAGGATGATGATTTCGATGCTGATTTTTTTTGTTACGAGACCGAACACATCTCCGTGCGTGTCACGGACGTTGGCTGGGCTGGGGCAGCAGCGGGTCTCAGACTGAAACCTTGCCACGAGAGCCCCAGACTTGGGGGACACCAGCTCTGCACTCCCTTGTCCCTTTTTCACACGGCTCTCAGAACGTTCCACAGCGCACACGTTTTACACAGCTCTGGCTTCTCCTTTCGGAAAGATGGCTTAAAATATTCGAGTCTCCCAGAGCCCGTGGAGGAGACCACATTCCTGCCACCAAGACCTTTCCAGCGCTGCCCCTCCTAGCTGCAGCTCGCCGACCCTGTCCTTATTCGGCCTTTGGATCACTCCCAGTTCTCTGCTCATAAACAGCACATGGGAACGGTTGCATAAATCACATTTTTCCCCTTCTGAGTTATGATTTCCTTAGGGCAGAGTCCCACACTGGGATCACGGGGTCAAAGGTTCCAGAAGTTTCATAGCTCTTGGTTTCCCTCGGCCGGAGCACCCCCCAGGCAGCCCGGGGCACCCCATCAGCCTGAGCAGTAGTATCTCGCCAGCTGGGGGTTTAGCTCAGCAGCAGTGGCGTAAGCGCCTGGCCGGCAAGCGCAAGGTCATGTTTCACCTCCCGTACCAAAACAAAACAAAACACAAACCCAGAACCAACCCTACCTTCTCCTCCTGTCCTCTTCAGCAGGGGAGAGAGTTGCAAAGTGCAAAGCAAAACACAGGATGAGAAAGCACCCTTTCTGAAGCCAGCAGGGCCTCTGGCTGGTGGAATCAGGAGTAACATGTCCCGGCAGCTGCAGGCCTGCAGAGGGAGCACCAGCAGAGGGAGAGAGGTCAAGCAGTGCCTCTGAAAGCCGGCAGGTGGCACAGCCAGGAAACCGCAGCAAGAGCCCATTGCAAAAGGAAAAGAAATAGGTATGAGGTGCATGCTCATCATCCCAGACCCAGGAGGCTGAGGCAGGAGGACTGCTGCGAGCTCAAGGCCAGCCTGAGCCACACAGCAAGACCCTTCCTCAAAAAAAAAAAAAAGACCCTCCCTCAAAAAAAAAAAGAAACAAAAGCTGTGCATAAATGCTTAGCTCTGGGTTCCAGCTCCAGTGGTGCAAAAGATTAAGTAAACAAAACCCCAAAGAACACACAGAAACTTCAGGCTCCTGAAGGAAATCAGCCAGGTCTGGCGCCACCCCAGAGGCAGGGCGCCCGGAGGGCTCCAGGGTGGTGCTGGCCCTGTGGAATGGATCCTGTTGCCTGTGATTGGATGGGTTCCTTACCGCAAGGCCACCCACACGCTGAGGTCCCTGCCTCCCCTCTGTTTCGGTGTCACTCAGTTGGGCTACACCAGGTGCTCTCAGCAGATGCTGAATCTGTTCCATTTAGACTTCCCAGAATCCTGAACCAAATAACCTTTGCTTTGCTTCGTTTGGCTTGGTTTGTGTTTTTGAGACAGGGTCTCACTGTGTAGCCCAGGCTGGTCTCAAACTCTTGGCAATCCTCCTGCCTCAGCCTCCCAAGTGCTGGGATTGCAGGTGGGAACACCACAGCTGGTTTTTAGGTTCTCTTTTAATGATCTGAATATTTCAAATCACTTCTGTTTCCTGAATATTCACCTATACTGAGAAAGCCAGGTGTGGTGCCACACACCACTAACCCTAGCACTCAGGAGGCTGAGACAGGAGGATCGCTAAGAGTTTGAGGTCAGATTGGACTACATAGTAAGTTGAAGTCCAGCCTGGACCATACAGTGAAACCCTGCCAATAAGTTATTAAACAAATAAATAAATAGAAGCAACATCTTATACAAACATAACTTGTTAAATTGCAAAAACTATCTTTATATAGTCCACTAAAATGTATATATGCTTCAGGAAACAAAAAACTTATATAACTACTTTAATACTACATTTACTGAGACATCATGAGATTAATACAAGTTACCTTTGGCCCCTGTAATTAGGAGAGGAGGTCAGAGTGGGGACCATGAGCTTCCACATGTTCATCAGCACAGGGAACCACGCTTGGGTAACCTGGATCATGGCGGCTGCTGCCCACGTGTTTCTAATTTCTTCTCTAAGGGCAGGCAGCGTGGTGGGTTTTCAGCAATATACACCATCCTCTAGGGTCCCACATACAAGGGCAACTCCATCTGCTGAAAGCATATCATACTGTTTTTCTTTTCCTGAAGCATGTATACATTTTTTTTTTTGCGTGTCAACAGTTTTGACTCTCTCTGTCTCTGTCTGTCTCTATGACTTCAAATGAATGAGGCTGAAAATGTCAACATCAACTGTCTCTGGGTGGGGGAATCATGGTTATTTTTGAGTCTCTGCATGTTTCTCTTTTGTCTCAATTATTCTGTACTAAGCACACATAATGCTTGCTGCCTTCCCTGAGTAACTGGGCTCAAACCCCAGGCTGGGCCAGTGCTCTGCCACTGAGCTTTATCCTCAGCTCATTTCATTTCATTATTTCAGTATATATATATTTTATGGGAGGGTCTCAATAAGATGTCAAGTTTGGCCTTGAACCTACTATCCTCCTGTCTCAGCCTCTCAGAGTGCTGGGATCACAGGTGTGCACCACCAGTCCAGCTTGCAGAGGACATCCTGTGTTTTGGTGCTAGCTGTGTCCTGGAAATCAACTGCCCATCTCACCCGCAGCGATGGCCCTCAGCATGAAAGCCTTGGCATTAGACAGCTCCACTAGTTGACATTGGCCACATGCTTCCTGGCACTCCTCTGTAGGATGACTAGGCCAGGAAAAGAGAAGCACCTTCTACCTGCCACCCACCCTGTGGTACCCTCCTCCATCCAGGACAAGCTGACTGTTCACCCAGCTCCTCACCTGTGCAGCGCCACCACCCCGCCCCAGTCTAGGTCAGCCCTGAGGCGGCGGGCCACGTGCACAGCCAGGTCTCTGAGCAGGTGCAGGTTGTTCTGGAATGGAGGGGACAGCATGGTGGCAGAAGGAGACAGAACAGGGTGCCATCTCCCCAGCCTCACTGTTCCCTCCTGACCCCCTGGAAAACTGAACATCTGCTTAGGCCGAGGCCGAGGCAGGAACATCCACTCCAGGCGGGGCCAGTGCTCTCTGTACCCTCGGACCAGTCACCTTCTGCAGGAGCTTCACGGAGCTCTGGAGCTTGGTCACCGCCTGCACAAGGTCCTCAGCCCCGCACCTGCGGGAGAGGAAGGAGGCGCCTGCTGCCCGGCCTGGGGTGCTGGGAGCAGGCCCAGGAGGACCAGGTGGGGGACAAAGAAGGAGGGAGCTCCAGGTGAGCCTCTCCTACACCCATCTTCCCGCAGATGCTCACCCTGCAAGGGCAGAGCTAAAGGCCTAGGCCTGGGCACTGACAGAGCCACCAACAGGGCCACAGACAGGACAGGGACAGACAGATATACTTGAGCAGCTCGGTCAGAGTCTCTTCACTCGAGTGACTTGGCTCCACCCACTTCAGCATGCGCTCCCGGCCAGGAAGAGCAGGTTGGTCTTGTTCTTCTCCCCCTTCTCGGTGCCCAGGGTCTTGACGACCTACAGAAGGGGTCACACAGACTTGCACACATACGCATAGCCCACCTTCGGCCCTGGACCTTGTCCCCAGCTCTGTAAGCAGGAAAGGGGAGCCCATCCGTCTCCGCACCCCCTCTGACACCTCGGAGCCCCAGTACACCTGCAGGTCACTTAAGTTGCTCAAGTGGGTCCCGTCTGCAATGTCAGCATGCACACAGTGGCGTGATCCTCCCACAGGCACTGGGCACCTCCGGCCTTCAACACAGAGCTTCGTGGAGCAGCGCCCCAGCCGCGTGCATCTGCTGCCCTGGGCTTGGCTCCGCAGTGCTCAGCTCGAGCATGCGCACAGGAAGCCTTGCAAGCTTAAACCCACACTGGGCCCATCGGTGCGGGGATGGCAGCTTGGGCTCAGGAAAGCTGGTGCCGCGGGGAGGCGCTCACCACCGATAACACCCTTTGACCAGCGTGCTTGAACCTCTGGCCACACTTCCCCGAGAGAGGGCAGCTTCAGAGCCCCCTCCAGCACCCACCCTTGCACCGCTGCCTGGTGCTCCATTCTGCTCGGGGCGGAGGAGAAAGCTGGCTGCTATACAGCATCTGTGCCTTCCATCCCGCCTTTAGAACTCGACCCTAAAGGGGCCTGAATGGAAGCATGCAGCTGGCAGACGCTGAGGCAGAGTGACTGGAGTACAGGCGCAGAGACCCGCTCTGGTGCAACGGGCCTGCCCTGCATCGCCTGCCCCTCCCATCAAGCCCAGTTCAGGCACATATTGTTTACATGTTGCCCTTTTGTTTGTTTGTTTTTTGAGATAGTGTTATTTAGGTTGGCCTGGAACTCACAGCACTCTTTCTGCCTTAACCTCCCCAGCACTGGGTCAATAGACTTGTACGTACTATGGTGCCTGGTCTCATGCTCTTCCTTTCTAAAATGGCGGGCCTGACCAGCGCAGGCGCACTATTGCGCGAACCTCAGCTGCGCAGGCGCAGTCCTGCCTAAAGGTTAGTCACGCAGACAGCGGTGCATGATGGCGGTTAGTCCTCCTTGTGGTTGCTACTGTAGGGGAAAAACCTTGCTTGTGCGCTAGCTGAGGACTAATGGCCCCTGGGCCCTTCAGGTGAGCCAAAACCAGGGGGACGGGGAAGAGGATGCTCCTTCTGACTGGGTCGTGGATTCCTTCCTCAGCGCTTCCCCTCAAGCACTTGTCCTCATGGGGACCAGCGCGACTGCCCGGGGGTGGCTTTCCTTCCTCAGAGATCTCCTGGGGGTGGAGTGCTTTTTAAAATCCCTTGCGCATACTTTCCAATGAAGAACAAGGCACAGCTCGGTCTTAGTGCCCGAAGGGGAGTGTCAGGTAAGAGACGGAAGTGGGGAGCGTTTCCGAATCTGTTCCCAGGACGGGATGCGGGTAGCAAACCCTGATCAGTGACCGTTCCTTGGTGACACCGGGCGCTGATGCCGGGCATCAGAACCGCGGATGAGGCTGCCAATGCTGAGGCAGATGCACTCGTGAAGATGTTGCATTTGGCTTGCCCTGGGCCTTGGTGCCCTCGTGACGGGGGCAGCAGTATCCAGCTGTGTCAGCTCCCTTGGACCTATGATACCTGGGCTTCCTGCTGCTCACTGAGCAGCATCAGCAGGTGGCGCGTCCTGCAGATGACCTCTGGCGCAGGCCCGGGGCACCTGGGGCTTCTTTCGTTGCTGAGACAGAATACCCCAACACCTGATGTTAAAGGTGGAAAGGTTTATTGTAGCTCAAAGTTTGTAGAGGTTTCATTTTGTAGTTGGCTGGCACCAAGGCAGGGTGGCACAGCAGAGGAAAAAGTAGAGACCACAGCAAGCAGCAGGTGACCACAGCAGCCGTCTTTGTGTCCCTTATACTCTGTCCAGGCTACCTGCCCTTATGGTAACGTTCTCATTATCCACTGCCAGAACTATGCCAGGCCAATCAGTAGATTAAGTTAGAAACTACACATCCTGGATCCCAGCATTAGACGCTCTAGATACAGCTGTTTCTGAAAAGCCCCACCTCCTGAGGTTTTGGGGGATATCTAGACACAAGCCACAGCAGGCCCCTTGTCAGTTTTCTTGGAAAGATTTGGGGATCCTGAATGGCGGATGTGAATAATGGTTATAGTTTTCTCCCTGCTCCCAAACAAGCCACCCCAAAACAAAAGACCCTACACACACACACACACACACACACACACACGGGGTATAGGGTAAGAGATTTTTAATTTGCCCAATATTGTACTTACGTGGACTAATGTGGGATAAATCTACAGAATGATAGCCATTTCTGAATA
This sequence comes from Dolichotis patagonum, assembly GCA_004027295.1. Classification (NCBI taxonomy): domain Eukaryota; kingdom Metazoa; phylum Chordata; class Mammalia; order Rodentia; family Caviidae; genus Dolichotis; species Dolichotis patagonum. The sequence continues at coordinate 2,854 of PVJX010035642.1, read as the reverse complement.
TTACTTTATCTTAAAAATGTACAAGGGAAAAACCTACTTCTATCAGATACTTGACCAGATTTCATTTCTATTCTAACACTTGTCACTCTTAGGGAACACCCAAATCTTCGACTGTGTGGGAGTCAAGGTGCCATCATGTGACTGAGTTTCTTTCCCAGGGGAACTAAGGCTGATGGTGGTTGGGAGGGTCAGGGAGTGAGGTAAGAGTGAAAAGAAAAGCAGGGAGGGATCACATGGTGTGTTTCTTGGCAAGTGCAGCAGGAGCCAGCAGCAAGGAGGAGCACAGCCTGGAAGGAAGGCAAGTTCCTTTAGGGCTCACTATTTTTTCTCTTGCCCCTATTATAAGTGACCAAGGTCTCTTGTGGACAGAGAACGGACTGCTGACCTGATGGCCATTTGGAGTGTTTGCTGCCTTGGGGAGGATTCCCAGAGGAAGGAGATGAGCGGGCTGTGGGGTGAAAGGTTTTGGCCTTTGTGGGGGCCGGGAGTGCCCCATGGAGCGGGCACGTTTGTATGTTTGTGAGCCCCCTTTTTGCAATGGTCCTTACAGCCTTCAGTGGCCATGGTTTCCCACACCTCTGTGCTCATGGAGCTGAGGCCAGCTGAATGGAGACGGCCGGCAAGTGACCCAGCTTTCAGAGCTGCAGACTGCCAGGGGTTGCCCTCTGGGTCTCCATGCCAGCCCACAGAGTTTTGGATGCCATAGCTGGGGCAGCAGGGTTCCCCAGGCCACTTTCCTAATCTTTCTCTTGGGACAAAGAGTCTTGGGCACATCTGCCTGATACTATTTCTTTCTTATTTGGGATGGGGGTGTAGTTGACAGCATGCCCTGGACCATGTGGATTTGGCTGGCACTTGGGGAGTTACCAGAATTGTTTGTGGGGCCTGGCGGAGCCTGTGGGCTCATATAGAGTGGGTACTCTTTTGGGGTTTGTTTTCTATCTTTTTCTCCCCCTGGAGGAAGTCCAGTTCCCTTTTTATCCCTGTGCCCCCCACCTTTGTCTGGCAGGGAACTCAAATTCTTTGGCTTTTATATGGTACTAGTCTACTGAGAGAGGTAGAGTTGGAAGGTGGAGGACTAACATAGTGAGGTTTTCTTTTGGGGGGGTATCAGGACTTGAACTTATGATCTCATGCTTACCAGGCAGGCTCTGTGCCACTGAGCTATATCCCCAGCCCTAGCATGTTTTAAAAGTTCTGTTTAAAGCTGCAGAGGTGGCTTTGGCAATGGTATTCTCCTGGGTTCTCGAGCTGGCCTATGGCTAGCTCATCCTGGGGTTATTTCTCCAGCACTCTTTCTCTCTCCATTCTACTTGGTTCTGCTTTTTCTGGCCTCAACATTATATCCCTATCTAAAAGGGTATGTAAGCTGTGTGTGATGATTAAATTTTCTTGCCTGACTTTACATTGTGAAGTTTTGTCACAAGAATCATATCCTTCTGTGATGTGATCTAGGGAAAGGACAAGAGCGTTGAGGACTAGAAAGAGATGTGGTACCTGTCTGAATATCCAAAACTGGGCATCTTGGTTATTGCACTGGACATGATCTTTATGAATGCTTCTCATGGCCTGGGGATTTAGCTCAGTGGCATAAGCGCCTGCCTGGCAAGTGCAAAGTTGTGAGTTTGATCCCTGGTACTGGGGGCAGGCGAGGGGAATGCTTCCCATAACCTTATCATTTAGATCTTACATACTTAATCTTAGGCAAATTTGTTTTTTCTTGTTTGACAGTTATTAAACTACTGGTGATGGCCTAAGCCCAAGACCAAAACTCACCTTCATGGCTCATCAAGAAATCCTTGGAGGGGGAGTGGGAATCTGATGCCCCTTGGATCAAGCAGGATGAAAATGCCTTGGTCTCCACCTGGGTAGGGCCAACACCCCTATTGAGCTGGAAGTACCCATGGAAGATGGACCTTCCTCCTTCTGCAGTCCCTTACAGATTTCTGGGAAGCATGGCGAATAGTAAAGATAGCACAGTTGGGTCTGGGAGACCAGTCCCCCTCCACCCACCTGAATTTGGACAACATCCCAGGGCCAGTCCTTCTTTTGTTGTCCTAAGAGAAGCAGAAACAAAAATAACAAAGACCCAGGCCTGTTAGAATTAACAGTCATCTCAGTCCCGTGGATGGTCATGTCTGTCATTTTCTCCACTATTTGTGTGGTATGCCATAAAGAGGGTGGTCTACATCCAGTGATTAATTTGCAAGTCATACTTGATTTTGAAACTATGACACCTCACCTTTTAACTGGAATTATTGAAGTTTTTATTTTTCCACAGTGAAATCCTAGTGGAATTGGATATAGCTCAGTGGCAGAATGATTGCCTTGCTTATGTGAAGTCCTGGGTTCAATGCTGTCTTGGTTACTTTCTTGTTGGGACAAAATACCAGACACCCACAAGTTAAAGGGGAAAAGTTTATTTGAGTTTGTGTTTCTTAGAGGTTTAAATCCATAGTGAGATGGCTCCAAGACAGGGCAGCAAGGCAGAGGGGCATGGCACAGGGGAGGCAGTTTATGGTGTGGCAGGAAGGAGGCAGCTAGCAGCAGCAGCCTCCTTTCGCTTCCATCCAGGCTACAAGCCTGTTGGTTGGTGCCACCCACACTTCGGGTGAGTCTTCCCTCTTCTGTTGAATCCATTTAGTCACACTCAGAACTACACTAAACTAATCCATGAGCTAATCTAGTACCACACACCCATGATCCAGTGGCCTCCCAGAATCCTCTGTAAGGAGCTTGTAAGGTTTTGGGGGGATTGTTTTAGATATAAAACATAAAATTCCATGCCTCGCCCCCAGAAGACTTATGTGCATTCTTTCATGCAAAATGAATTTATTCCTTTTCTTTTTTTTTT
>PVJX010035641.1:0-18099 GCA_004027295.1 Dolichotis patagonum | reverse complement strand
TAGTTTTACTTTCTTGTTGAGGATTCTTAGAACTGGAGCAGCAAGTTGATATTTGTTGACTGATTTTACTCAAGGCTCAATTGTCCTGGATTAAGCATAAATGCTCATGTTATGGGAAACTACAGTCTTTACAGAGACCTCATGATTGAGCCCTGAATAGACCTCATATTGACTTAGTGACTGAGTTTGGACAACCCATGTACAGTGCAGTGAGTCTCCAATTTATGAAGGCATTCCATTCTAAGAAAATGTTCATAAATCAGATTTATTTGCAAGTCCAACAAAGTGAGTCTTATACACTTTTGACACAAATATACAACATACGTTGCTTTGCACTTCCTAGCAGACCTGTACACATCACCACTGCTTTTCCTCTTGCTTCTGGACATCCTGGCCTGTGACTGAGCACAGTACTAACATATACTATCTCATTGTACAGTAAGCACGCAGCAGCACAACTATGACAGCGTTTGGCAGCTGTAAACTGCTTCTGCGATGCATTCACATCTATGAATGTGATGTGAGGTCCATTCATATTTGTGAAAGTTTCCAACTTGAATGTTCATGAGCCAGGGATTTACTATATTGCCATAGGATAGAAGTCTTAACTGGGGCTCTGGAATTCAGGTTGACTGTATGGAAGGGTGATTACAGAAGGAAGATGAAAGATAATATTTTTCTCAAACTGAGCTTGTAAATGAAAATTGTAAAATAAACACTAAGAAGGCAGCCAGTAAAAAAAAAAAAAAAAGAAAAAATAGGGGTGTAAGTTTATTCCAGATAAAACTAAAATAATAAGGGAATTTCAAAGACTTTAAACACTTTTCTATAGTAAGACAAATGAAATAGTAATTTTCTTGAAAAGAACAGAAAATTATTGGCTGAAAAAGCAGCCTGAAAGAAAGTTAGGTAGATATAGAAGAACTACTTAGAAATTCTTTAATTAAAAAATGATATAGACATCTCAATCCCAATAAAACTCAGGGGAAATTAGGAAATTAAAGAAGAATACTGACTAACCCCACCAAAAGCAGAGATTAAGGAAAATGAGTCTCTGAGATATGCAGGATAGGCTGAAATCCTTCAATACATCTAGGAGTTTCAGATAGTCTTCTATGTAAAGATTGAATGGTATATAACTTCACTTAATGTTAATTTAGGTAGTGGCTTCAGTGGAGTACCTCTTCACAGAAGAAGTGAATTAATTTAGCAGTTTTGGGTTAAATTTGAACAGAGTTTGAGAGCGATTGAATTGAGATGGAATCTTAGAACTAATGCTCTTTAAACTTCTTTTGTTCTTGTTTTTTGAGATGTGTGTGTTTCTGTGTATATTTTGGTGTTAAGTTTCGAACCTAGTACCTTGTATATGCTAGGCATATACTTTACAATCAGGAACTATGCTTGTGAGATTTTTCTCAGGCGTACTAGGCAAATAATGTCAGTTGAGTGGAGAGACTCCTTAGACTTTGAGATGGCTGTCATTGATAAATAATTTTGATGTACTTTTCTTTTGATGGGGCTAGGCTCCATAGTGTAAATTTTTGTTTAGCAGCTCCCTTTCAAGTGGTGGTGAACATTTCTTTGTGCTGTTTACCAACATTTATATGTTTCTCTTAAAATTTCAATTATACTCTTTCCTGTGAAATTTTGCACTATTTGCTTTTAAATTAATTTCAGAAATTAACTTTGCACAGCTAGGAAGGGTGGATTTGTATAGCCGTTAGCTTAAAGTTAATATCCATTCAAAGGATGACCTTTCTGTACTCCCCAGAGGATTTTCAGCAAGAGAGGAAACTTGGATAGGATGATTTCTTAAGACCAAGCAGACTTTTAGTATACTACTAGTACTGAAATTTAGAGTTTATTTTCAAGTCAATTTCTGACTTTTATCCAAGTGGTATCAGTTATTAATATAACAATAGAAACTTAAATACTCCTTGTCACATCTGTTATTATGATGGTTTCTAATGTAACACTGAATAGAGAGTTAGTGAAGACTGTGGTTAGGGTCCATAACTTTATAGTGCTGAGGTAAAAAGTGTGTATTATTGAGCTTTCACACTTTTGCAGATATTTATTTTCAGATATAGGTTCTTTATTATGTAATACAACATTATTCGGCAGATTTCCTTTTTTGCAGTACTGGGGATTGAACCTAGGGCCATCACTCAGAGCTATCCACAGCTCTTTTTAATTTTTTAAAAAATTGAGACAGCCAGGTCAGTAAATGGCCCATGCTGGGGTCAAACATGTAATCCTTGTGCCTTAGCCTCCCAGAGTGCTGAGATCACAGGTGTATGCTAACAGATTCACTTGTTAAAAGCTTTTATTTTGAAATAATTATATATATGTAAGAGGTCATGAAAATTTGAGTGGAGATCCCCTGTTTACCCTTCATCCAATTTCTTTTAATAGTAACATATTGCTTAGCCATAGCATATTATTCAAACAAAGCAGTTGACATTGGCAAAAGATGAATGGATAAAAAATTGTGATATTTATATACAATGGAATACTACTCTTCCACAAAAGGTTATTTTAAAGCTGGGCATGGTGGCACACATCTGTAATCTCAGCACTAGGGAGGCTGAGGCAGGAGGATTGTCGGGAGTTCAAGACCAGCCTGGGCTACAAAGTGAGCTCAAGGCCAGCCTGAACTACACAGTGAGACCCTGTGCAGGTCTGACTGCACCAAAAAAAACCCCCAAAACACCAAAAAAAAAAATAAAATAAATAAATAAATAAATAAGTCATTTGTAGGCACCTCAAGACCGTAATCTTAAGTGAAATAAATCAAACACAAGTTTAAATACTGTATTGTTTCCCTTGTATGAGAAACCCAAGGGTAAATTAGGAGCATAAAGCAGGGTAGACACTGGGAAGTAGGAAGAGCATGTTCAAATGGAAAGGGGACAAGGAAGTAGGGAAGGGGGAAAGGAAGGAAGGGAAAAGGGAGAAAAAGAGAATGGAAGGAAAAGTTGGAAACAAAACTTTTGTATGAAGAAGGGTTCAAGGGAGGGGAAGAGAATGGGAAAAAAAGAATAAGTTGAAGAGAATGGGAAAAAAACAAAAGTTGGAAACAAAACTTTTGTATGAAGAAGGGTTCAAGGGAGGGGAAGAGAATGAGAAAAAAAAGAATTAAGTATGTATTGGTACAGAGTCCCTATGATGAATATAATCAGTATGTATGGCAAGTATGTACTAATCAAAAAAATAAAGTTAAAAAATTTTAAAAAGCACAGAAGAGAATGTATTACAAAAGATATGTACTAACTTCCCATGATGCATGTATTTATTATGTATTGCAAATAAGTACTAATAAAAAACTCCAAAGAACTAGTGTAATAGAATTTGTTTTTAAACATAGATTTCCATTTCAAGTTTCTTCTGTACATATATTGGAAAAAATAATTTTGCATATAAATACAAATGAATGTTTAAAAATTTTTATTTTGTCCTCTCATGCTATCTTTTTGAATATATAAAAATGAATGGTTCAGTATTTATGAATCTTGTACAAAGGCTTTGTCTTCTTTTACCACTTTTTAAACCCACTTTATTGAAATGTGACATGTAAAAAGCTGTAATATTTAATGTATGCTCCTGTATCTACCATCAACATATGTCCACCATCTCCCCAAGTTTCTTTGTACCTCATTTTAATGATGATTATTAATGAATACTTAATGTAAGATCTGCTGTCTTAGAAAATTTCAAGTGTACAATGCTGTACTGTTGGCTCTTGGTACTATGTGTACATAAGATCTCCAGAATTGTATCTTTCATAACTGAGTATGGAGTTTTATACCAAGTACTATGTACAGTATACATTATTGGAATGACAATAAACAAGTTGGACTTTGAGGTCCTACACTGATCATTTTCATCTCCATTCTTGACCTTTCCCAGCAACTTCCTATTTCTGTTGGTTGGGGGCAGTAATGGTGATGGTGGAATTAGGATGATAATGATTGTCTGTATAGTGTTGTGCATGCTGTGTGGTGAGAACACTTTGTTTGCAACATGCTATTATGATTTTCATCATGTTTTATTTTTATACCTGTGCTTATTACACTGAATGAGACAGCTACTAGCCGGGATGATAGCTGAGCCTGCTTTTCTCTCTGAGTATACTATATTTGCTTTGGATTCCTCCAAACAGCCTAAAACACAGAATGATACTGTGGTGAGTCCTTCCACCGCTTCCTGCATTCCCTTTGTGGGAAAGCAAAGTAATTTGGCAATTTTAGAAGCAAATGTTGCTTGTCATTTAACCATCTCTTAAAGCATCTTCAGTGTCCTGTTGCTAACCCTGCTCTAAAAAATCAGAGAGTAAATTGCTGAGTTCTGGTGACTGGTGTGCTTCCTGGTAGTTTTATAACAGCAATAAATAATACTTTTCATTAATTTAGTGAAGGCTGCCTTCATTTGATCTAAATGCTTAGATTTTTTTCCTCAGATATTTGCTCATTAACTAATAAAAGGTGTGAATTGCTAGAAATTTTTGTTTTACATTGGTAGGAGATCATATTTTGAGATGATCCACATTTTTATGGAAAAAAAGATTCTTTTTTGGTGTAAGTTAATCACAAAACAACATTAGCTAGATAGATAGGTTCTACTGTAACATAGGTTTATATTATTTTGCAGTTATCTATAACAAATAGCTGTATCTTATTTTGTAATTACCAGTTTTCTGTGTATTAAACATCTGAAAGGAAACAATCTAATTTTTAACTGAATTCACATAGTTTTAACTTTGTGTAGAATTTCATTTTGGGAAAGTGAACACTTTCCTATTAAAGTAACAAGTAAGATTATAATTTAGCAAATTACCATTTAGAAATGTTCTTTAAGATTTAATTGTCCAATAAGGATAGCCTTTAGTGTTAGGTTAGATGCTGATCTTTAGTGTTAGGTTAGATGGAATTATGATTGTTCTAAACAATGAGAATTGATTTCACTTGTATTAGGTAGAAGGTGATAAATAAAAGTAGAACATTTATATACTTAAACCATTTATATACTTAAACTTTATATACTTAAACCATTTATATACTTAAACTTAGCCAGCAAAGACCTGGTATGCTGTCTGACTAGCATCTTCATTTCCATTCTATACTTGGTGTGGGAGAAGCAAACTGTAAGAATAAAAATGGGATATCTAGTGATGTCTCTGGGCAACTTATTTCTACTTGGTACTGGCTGTGAGTAATATCTCACTGTTTTCAAAACTAATTTAGGAGTCTCAGTTAGAACTGATCAGTGTTGGGCTTGGGATTTAGCTCAGCAGCAAAAAGCTCCTGCCTGGCAATCTCGAGATTGTAAGTTTGATCCCCAGTACAAAATAAAAACAAACAAACAAAACCTTACCAGTGTTATGTTTTACACTTCACAAGGAGCAAGAGATACTTTTTTAAAAAGCTGCTTATACACTTTCTCTCATATGTACAGAATATAAAAATTATTTGTATGAAATACCAATCCTATTGTAAAAAATGCTACTATGCAGAAGTGGAAGCTTTAGAACTACGTAAAAATTGAGTGACTTAAAAGTCTTATTTAATCTTTGTATTCTGTTAAAAACTTTGTATTCTGTTAAAAACTCTCCATGGTACAAAGAGAAACCACAGAATAACCAACATCATCATAATAATAACCAAGGGTCAGTTATGTGATGAGTTTACCAGATGGTGACTATCTTTATTTCAATTTTTAAAAAATACAGTTTTGTAACTCAAATTCTAAAAATTGCTGTATCCTAGTCAATAAAGTGGTAGGAATAATAGTAGAAATACCAGGAGTGGTGGTACATACCTGTAACCTTGGCATTCTGACAGACTGAGGCACAAGGATTGCAAACTAAAACCCAATCTGGATAATTTCGCTAGATTCTATCACAAAATTATAAAAAGATTAGAGACGTAGCTCAGTTTCAAGATCCTGGGTTCAATCTCTTAATGCTACCTCCTCCCACAAAATTGTAGAGTGATTAAAAAAGAGTATAATTGGAAACAAATTTGCAGGGAACTTATGTGTGCTTTTAAATAAACTTTAAAAGGGTTTTCTTGTTATCGACAGATTTCTTCCAGTAGAAGGTATTGATGACTTTGAGAACTGACATGTGTCGAACTAGTTCTTTTGACTTCTTTCTGAGAAAAGGCCTTTGAGGAAGGAAGTGACTGCACAATATTTTAACATGCATTTATTGCGAGCTTACTACTAGTAAGGCAAAATGTTAGGTCCTGGGCAGCAAGCTGAAAATACATGGTCCTGTCTACTAAGAATTTATAGTTTAATATGGAGACTAAGATGTCAACATGTCTTGATATGTAGGCATAGAGAATGTATTGTCAGTGAGGCGTATGCAGCTTCACAAGTGAAACGCTTATTAGAGTTGAAAATGAAAACGAATTTACCCAGAAGTGAAGGTATTATTGACAGAATCTTAAATTGATTCTAGAGAGTCCAAAGTTAAATTTACATGGAATATTAATATTTCCCTTACATTTAGATGTATGTCCTGCATTTATTTAGGTTTCTGATACAGTATATAAATTAAAATATATGGTGAAATGAGAAATTTTTAAATACTGTGCTGTGTTGTGGTAGGGTGATATTCTAAACAAATAAAGTTTTTTACATGGATTATAATCGTGTGTCAATTCAGGTACTTAAAACAGAGTGTAGACCCCTTTGCCAGTCTTCTTTCCAACTTATTTTAATGGGCCCTTTCATTTTCTTTTTTCTTTTCTTTTCTTTCTTTCTTTTTTTTGTTTGTTGTTATTGTTGTTGTTTTGAAATCAGGTCTGGCTGTGTACACCAGGCTGGCCTGTAACTTGCTGTATAGACCAGGTTGGCTTGAACTTGGCTGTGGTGCTCCTGCCTCAAGCCTCCCAAGTGCTGGGATTATAGACATGCAGTATCACACTTGGCCCTTTCTTCATAATTTAGCCAGAGCTTCTCAGTGTATTGACTGGCTAAGAGAATTGTTGGTCTCTGTAAAATTTGTTTATTTTATTTTTATTTTTTGGTACCAGGAATCAAACTCAAGATCTTGCGCTTGGCAGGCAGGCACTGTGCTCCTGAGCTATATCCATGACCCATATTTTGTATTTTATAGTATGCAGTGTAGAACTTTTTAGGTTCAGAAGGCATTCAAAATGATGCATGCAACTTGTAATTTTTTGAAATGGCAGTGTATAGGAGGGTAGTTAATTTCCATGTTCTCCCAACGTTTCTTCTCTGTGTTAAAGGAAGCTTTTGGACTGATAAAATTTGGTAACATTTAGAGAGAAGAGAAAATACTTAGTTTTTCTTATTAATAAGAAGTTAAATACATTACCAAAATAAAAGCAGTAGATATGCTATGAAATGTCTCTCCTTCCATCTCATATCCATTACCTGGTACTCAACAGTTAATAACTCATTGCCATCCTGTTTTTTTTATTACCACTAAACTTGCACACTTTCCTAACCACACTGCTGCCACCCACCCTACACGTGCAGCCTACCCACCTTTCACTATTTGGAGCAAAGAAATCCTATTCTAACTGTAAATGTTTTGGAATATATCTCTGAAAGATAAGGACTAAAATATTTAGCAGTACATTTATTTCACTTAAAAATTAGTTTCCTACATTACATGCCTAATATATGTTTAAAAATTTGAGAACACTTTTGCCAAGTTGAATGCCTTCTCCACGTATATTTAAGACAAGTTAGGTCAGATATGTGAATTTTCTTGGTCAGCTATAGAGGTAGGAAGTAATGTACTTTTTAACTGCCAAGTTATTGAAACAGTGGTTAGTGTTGGCTTTGGTAGTTTTGCTTAAACCCAGGAAACTGTTTTATTATGAACTAGTTCAAAAGTGCTAACGAATTGTAGTTAGACACTATATTAGGAATGCAGTTAAAATTTTTGAATGTCAAAGAATCACATACATTATGAAATTTATATGATGGAATTAGAATGTTGTTTAGCTTGGAGCATTTGTCATAGCAACAGAACAAAACAAAAAGCTATTACATGTGGAAGAAGAGGTTTTTAATTAAAACTTTATGAAAGTGATTATAATTCATTTAGATTGCTGGCTTCAAGTGAATGGGCATTTCCATTTCTTGTTATCAGCATTATTTTTTATAGTTTAGCCTAAGTAATTTTAATTTGAATATGATTGTAGTGAGCAGTTGACATTATTTCTTTATCTGGATAGTTTTCTATTTGAGTGAATTTTGCTAATTGAATCCTTGTTACTGGTTTTTATTGTGGGGAAAAAACTGGGGACATAATGGGAAAAGGTATGTGATAAGCTTGAATAAAATTTATTACATACTAATGTTTGCCATTTAGCAAAATGAATTTTCTAAAATACTTACCATATTAGTTTTGCCTTGCATGAAAATATTCTAATTAATGAATAATTACTAATTTTGCTTACTATATAAGTGGTTTAATAGGTCTTGGTACTTAGACTTTGTTCTTAACAGTTTGAAACCTTACTTTTCTGTGCCTTTTATATTTCTTTCTTAGAATGAATCTACACAAGCCATAAAATCTCCCAACAGTGTTAACGGCAGTGAACCAGCCACGCCTGAGGTATGTTACTGATGTTAGTATTAAAAAAAAGTGTTTCAGAGTGTTGGACAGTCTATACTATTAACATGTGATTACATTGAAACAATGAGACACAAACATTGATTCAATATATATATAAGTAAAAGTTTGTTCGTAGTTTCTTGAGGAAAAGTTTTTCTTGTAAGCAAGATTCCAGTATCTTCATTTTAAAAATTAATGGCTGTAATGTGAAAACTTTGAAAAAACAAAATCTGATTTATAGTTGTAGAGGACTATGGAGCTAGCCATATGGAGACATGTTGAATTGTATAATGTGGAAGAAGAGTATGAAGGAAATGAGGTTTTTTTTTTAAAGCATATTCTAATGCAGAGTATTTTATTGTTGGAAAATTAAGATTAATCTTGATTTTTAAAACATTAAATGGACAAAGAATCAACAACTGGGACTAACTAAACTTACTAAAAAGCGTTTGCACATCAGAAGAAATCATGAACAGAATGAAAAGAAAACCCACAGATTGGGAAAAAATTTTAGCCAATTGTCCTTCAAAGGACTTCCATGGGGAACACACAAAGAACTGAAAAAAATCAGATGCCCCAGATTGAAAGACCCAGTCCAAAAATGTATATCTGAGATGAATACACGCTTCTCAGATGAAGCAATACAAATGGCAAAGTAAATACATTTAAAAAAAAAAGAGTTCAGCATCATTGCAAATTAATGCAACACTGAGATTCCATTTTACTAGAGAAAGAATGGCTATTATCAAAAAATCAACCAGTAACAAATGCTGGATGAGCTGTGGGGAAAAAGGAACCATTCTCCACTGCTAATGGGAATGTAGACTGGTGAAACCACTGTGGAAGTCAGTCTAGAGATGCCTCAAAAAGCTAGGATTAGAGGTTCCATTTGACCCAGCTATTCCCCTTCTAGGTGTTCTCCCGGAAGAATTAAAAACATCATGCTACTTTGATCCATGTGCACCCATGTTTATAACGGCCCAATTTGTAATAGCTAAATCCTGGAAACAACCCAAATGCCCATCAACCAAAGAATGGATAAAAAAGATGACATATTTTATACAGTGGAATACTACTCAGCAATGAAAACGGATATCCATGAGCCTTGTAGGTAAATATTTACAACTTGAGACCATACTCATTAGTGAAATAAATCAGACTCATGTGAATAAATATCATATTGTCTCCCTGATGTGAGAAATTGAAAAAGTAAGTAAAGTCTAAAATCTACAATAGATATTGTGAAATGGGAAGAAATTGTTAAAAAGAAAAAAGGAACTAGGATAGGGGAAAAGGGAAGTTATACTGTTAATGTCTCTTAGTTCATGTAAAAGGAAGGTTTACACTAATATTGATTGGAGAATTTTTATCCCCATATCTTCCACTCTGAATAACTATTTTAAAGATAGTAATATGCAATGTATTAACTACTGTTAGTAGCCTGTAATCTTTTTAAAAAAATTTTATTTAAAGAGAAAAAACAAAAAAGAAAACAACCAAACAAAACAGAAAAAGGGTAGCAACCATACAGAACTCTAAAGGCAAAAAATAAAAGAACAACAAGAAAAACAAAAACACTAAGAAATCATCACCACTTGATAAGTTACATACTGTCATTGTTGGAAATAGTTGTTCAAGTTACAAAATTAAAGCATACAAAGTAGACATTCAAACAGTAAGACTGTTAACAGTTCTGCTCAGCAGTCTAACAAAAACAGTAATATGGTCTACACACTTAAACATTCATGCAGTTATATCCTTTAGAGCACTTTCTTTTCCCCTCTTTTTTTATATATATATTTTTTTAAATTTTAAAGGGGGTAAAATTAAACACAACAAAACAACAGAATGGGACTTAAGAAAGTATAAATTCCAAAGTTAGACAATCAGAGATCTTCACTATCTGTTGTTTTGTCTCTTGTTTTCTTCCGAATGGTTATCCATATCTTTGCATATGGGGAGCTCATACTAAATAACATAGCCAATCTTTTCACAAGATGTGTAGTTAACTGGTTCCCACTTGCTAAGGGGAGGGGGGACATGGGATGGGGACATGACGACATGATCTGATTCTCAGCCCGCGTGCCGGCAGGCTCACAGCCACCCCCCAGAGAGGGGAGGAGCTCCTTGTTCTTTCGGCATCCCGAGTCAACCACACAGTGCAGGTCCCGAGGTGCCAGGGTCTCTCCCCTGTAGGCCCCCCAAAGCCCGCCATACTCACCTGCTATTTCTTTCTGATGAATTGATCATTACATTTCCAAAGTTCTGAAATGGTCAACAGACCACAGAAAGAATTCTCTTTAGGCTCCTGTTTGGAACCAGCAGCTACAGCAATCTGCTGGCCTTGCTTTAGGGCCAGAGTGGCCTATAATCTTCTATGAAATTTTGTTTTACCTTTTTTCTATTAACAAAACCTGAATTACAAAGGTTAGCACTGCAAAACAAAAACAAAAACAAAAACAAACAAACAAACAAACAAAAATGTTATATGGAAAGTGAGACTCAAGTGACAGTTTTCAGACCCCTTCCAAAAAAGAAAGAAAATCATAATGATAGTAGTATCCAAGGCAAATATGTTTACTTTGGGTTTAGTGTTGAGTATTATCAGTAAAGGTTAAGGTTCAACTGAACAAGTGTACATTAAGTACCTAATTTGTAAAAGCCATGTTACAGAGATGCAGCCAGCTCTACCCTTGTGCATCCACTGCTGCCATCGGAAGGCTTGCTTATTGCAGGCACCTAGCGTGGGCAGGGAGATGCAGCCAGATGCGCCCCATGTGCCCACAAGCCACCATTGGAGACCCTTGGTTCCTTTGGGCAGCCAGCACCCAGTAGGAGAATCAGACAGCTACACCCTTGTGTGCCTGCTGCCATCAGGGGAGGCCTGGTGTGGACATACAGGCCAAGAGAAGAAGCAGCCCCATCAGCATGTACCCCCTGGCCATCAAGGAAGCCTCAGTGTAGCTACATGGGCCTGGAGAAGCCCACCTCATGCCCTGCTATCTCCCTGGGAACCTGAGTTCAGAGAAACCCAGATGCCTGGCCCTTTCCCTTACACTGTGGCCAGGCAGCCAACGTGGGAAGTGTCTGGATCCCATAACCAGCTTGTTAGGAGGAACCCAGAAGAATGTGAAGACAAGGGAGCAAAAGGCAGTCCCAGACCCCCAGCCCACACAGAACAAGTCGGGGAAGAAAATGGAATTTACACACCTGAAATCTCTGAGGGGATAGCAACTGAAGTAAAGAAACAACTTCATGAGACTGTAAAAGTAACCAGATCAGAAATAATGTCTCAGGTGAAAGAAGAAATCACAAACATAATGAAAGAATTGCTGAACATATTTAAAAAAGACATAGATTAAAAAAAGAGGAGCATAGGAAAATGATGGAAACCTTGAATGAACAACATAGGAAAGAATTACAATACGTGAAACAGGAAATCCAGGAAATGAAAAAGCTGATTGAAAGCTGGCAAAACTGCTTGAAAGAGAGTGAAGATAGACTTTCAGACCTTGAACACAGGATCACAGCTAGCGATCATGAAAAGAAAGACTTAAAAACAACTAGACACCATGAAATAACAATTCAACACCTGAAGACACAAAGAAAAATAATTTAAGAGTGATGTGTATCAGCAAAACAGGGGTCAACACAAATGAAATAAAAAAGCTATTTACAGAAGCAGTAGCAGAGGGCTGGGGATTTAGCTCAGTGGCTTAAGCGCCTGCCCTGCAAGCGCGAGGTTGTGAGTTCAATCCCCGGTACCACAACAACAACAACAAAAGAAGCAGTAGCAGAAAACTTCCCAAACATGGGAAAAGGATCTGGCATACAGCTAAGCAAGGCATATAGAATTTCGGCTAGCCATAACCAAAATAAATCTATATCCACACATACAGTAATTAAGATCCCAGAGCCAGGGATTTAGCTCAGTGGCATAAGCACCTTCCTGGCAAACATGAGGTATTGAGTTCGATCCCTGCTACAAAAAAAAAAAAAAAAAAATAAGATCCCAGAAGCACAAGAGCAGAATATTAAAAGCTGTTAGAAAAAAGAAACAGATCACCTATAAAGGAAAATCCAGCAGAATCATGGCAGACTGGTAACACAAATCATCAAGTCAAGAAAAGTTTGGAGTTCAGTGTTTCAAATCCTGAAAGAAAACAACTTCCAATCCAGATTGATGTACCCTGCAAAACTGTCTTTCAAAATTGATGGAAAAATAAAATACTTTCAAGTTAAAGAATAACTGAAGGAATTCATGACCACCAAACCAATGCTACAGAGAATGCTAGATATTCTCGAGAGAGATAAAGAGGACCATGGTTCCAGGAACAGCAGCAGAGGAGCATTGCCAAACAGGAGAGACAATTGAATGAAGAGGAAAAGTGGAGAACTAACAGCAGGAGGATAGCATGGCAGAGATGAACCAGCGCTTGCCAGCGGTAAACATTATTGTAGTTGGCCTCAATTCAACAATAAAAAGAAACACAAGGAGAGTGGATCAAGAAACAAGATCTGTCAATATACTGTGTACAAGAAACCCTTTCCTTTTGAAAGGAAATTCATAGACTGAAAATTAAAGGAGAGAGAACAATTGTTCCACATGACAGGAGAAAAAGCAAGGGTAACTTGCCCATCAACCACAGAATGGATTAGAAAGATACGGTATTTTCATACAATGGAAAGCTACTCAGCTATAAAGTAGGATAATCTTGAGGCTCTTGTAGGTAAACAGATGTAACTGGAGATTATACTCATGTATGAAATGGTCTGGACTCATATGGGTGAATGCCAGGTTATGTCCTTAGCATAAAAAACTGAAGGAGTTAGTGGGATCCAAAAAACACATTAGATATTATGAAAGTGGTAAAGGGAAATGCCTAAAAGGGAAAGTGATAACCACCTTAATTTCCTATTACCATATTTTGAATTCTTGTATTGCTTTCATAATTTTGTTAGGTTTGGTTTTATTCTGTTTTGTTAGATTTTACTGTTTCTGATGGTATAGGCAGCTGTTTTGAAGGTAATGGGATGTATTAGAGTAACCATTGTTGATTTACTATTATCTTGTTTTGAAGTCTTATAATGCTTCATTCTTGTGTTTTGATTGATTTTATTCTGTTTTGTTTTGCTTGATTTTATGTGTGCTGTTATAGAGAGCTATTTTGTTTTTATTTTTGTATTTTTTTGGCAGTGGGGATCAAACTCGTGACCTCGCATGCCACTGAGCTAAATCCTCAGCCTGTAGACAGCTATTTTGAAGAAAATGAGACATTATGGTAGCCATTACTGATTTCCTGTCATCTTGTTTTGAAGTCCTATAGTGCCTTCATTCTTGTTTTTTTTTTATTGGTTTGTTTTATATTTTATTTTTTTATTTATTTTTTCTTCTTTTTTTTTTAAATTTTATTTAAAGAGAGAAAAAAAGCAATACAGAAAAAAGGGTAGAAACAATACAAAATCTCAAAAAAAAAATAACCATAAATCACTAGTTGACAAACCACATACTGTCCTCCCAGAAATAGCTGTTCATGTTACAAAATTAAGGCATACAAAGTGAACACACAGTGAGGATGCAAACAGTTACAAAAAATCAGGATGGAATAAAGCCAATTGAGACAGTATAGTGAAGTTGGTACAGAACATCAGAGCAGGTCAGCAGGACAAGAGTAACAGGCAACATTGTATATCTCGTTGTCTTCACAATAGTTGTTCTTCTACTAGATACAGCAAAATCAAAGAAATACACAACATTGTAGAACACATCAACACAGAGTATTGAATAGAGCAACACCATTACTCAGGACAAAGCAAAACGGCGAAAAATATCTGCCTTCAGAGATAGTAGAAGGAAACTCCCCCGACTTGCTGTACCAAATATGGTCACCTCCTAAGAGATACCCAGATCCCTGGATCCCAGTTGTTAACGGGGGGGTGTGGTGTGGTGTGGTATGTTTGATTCTAAGCCCGCACTCTGGTACGCAGCAGGCTGGTTACTGGTTGGCTTGGCGCCCTAAGTTCCAGCATGGCGCGGATCTCAGGAAACGCTCTGGCTTCTTGTTTCCCCGCCCTGGGGTGGCCGCGGCTCCCCAGACCACAGTCACTTCCCAGGGCGGCTCTGTTTTATATTTTAAAAAATTGTTTGATTTTATTGTGTGTGAAGGTATGGACAGCTTTTTTTTTTTTTTTTTTTTGGTACCAGGGATTGAACTCACGACCTCATGCTTGCCAGGCAGGCACTTAAGCCACTGAGCTAAATCCCCAGCTCATGGACAGCTATTTTGATGAAAACAAGCGACACTATGGTAGCCACTGTTGATTTCCTATTATCTTGAAGTTCTGTATTGCTTGAATTGTTCAGTTCTGATTTGCTTTATTCTGTTTTGTTTTGTTTTGGTTTTTTTTGTTTTATTCTCTTTAAAATAACAAAAAGCCATGTGGTAAGGATACAGAAAGAATATATATATATAGAGTCTGTTCTAAGAGCATAAAATCTGGGGTAAGAGAATGTGTGCAGCAGACATCATGACAGGAAAGCTCACTGAGGACTGCTGACATAGGTAATTTCAACTCATTCAGTCCTCCTTAGGTTACTATGGTAATGCCATTGTTCCCATTTTACAGATGGACTCACCTAAAAAGGACTCTTCTTGATTTTCTTGTTTTCCCACTTGCCTTCCCTATCTGTGCCACTTGCTTCACCCCAGAAAGACCAGTTGGCCTGTAGGAATTGCGTCTCCATTCTAGGAGGGAGAGCAGGTCAAAGACAACGATAAAAGATGCAGTCTATTAGGAAAATAGTAACTGTTCCAAAAGTTTGTGTCCTGTAGATTTTCTTTTAAAGTATATACTGTCACACTTAGATGGCACCACTCTTGGCCAAAAGTATCTGAAAAGAATTAATTAAAGGGCCGGGGATTTAGCTCAGTGGCTTAAGCGCCTGCCTGGCAAGCATGAGGTTGTGAGTTCGATCCCCGGTACCAAAAAAAAAAAAAAAGTGTAGCATAAAGAAAACTTTATTTTATAAATATTTTATAAATATTCCTTAGAAACAGAAATTACTAGGACATTTGGAGCTCTTGTGGTCTCTTCTACTCTTATCCCTCAACTCCAAGGATAACCACTATTCTGGCTTATAACATTACAGGTTAATTTTGCCATTTGTTCGATTTCATGTAAATCATTCTACAGAGCAACAAAGAGGACTAATAAGATTAACAAACTTATTCAAGCCACGTGTGGTGGCGCACGCCTGTAATTCCAGTACTTGGGAGGCTGAGGCAGGAGGATTGCTGTGAGTTTGAGGCCAACCCAAGCTTTATATTAGGTTCAGTTAAGTTGATAGATCCTGTGGGGTTATCAGGGGAAGAGTGGTTTCCTTCTTTATTACCGATGTGCAAACTTTTAGTGGAGGTTATTGTATTGCCAGGTGACAGACCTGAGATCTATACCCTACTCTTTTAACTCCAGGTGTAGGGCTTCTTCAAAAATAGTTAGCTTGTTTTTCAGGAAAAAAATGTTTTACATAAAGTGTGAGGATAGAAATTGAATTTTTAGAGCTGTTAGCAGATTATTGCTGGTAATAGGGAATAATGGAAGTTTAAAATATATGTATTTTAACCCACATATTCTGTTGGGTTTGGTTGCAGTCAGGTGACATCCAGAGTTTTGCACAGAAGCTCCAGCTCCGGGTGCCTTCTGTGGAGTCCTTGTTTCGAAGTCCAATAAAGGAATCTCTATTCCGATCTTCTTCAAAAGAGTCTTTGGTACGAATGTCTTCCCGAGAGTCCCTGAATCGACTTGACTTGGACTGTTCTGCTGCCACCTTTGATCCACCCTCTGACATGGAGAGTGAGGCAGAAGACTCACCAGGGAATTCAGACAGTCTCAGCAAAGAACAGTTGATGCAGCGGCTGCGAAGGATGGAAAGAAGCTTAAGTAGCTACAGAGGAAAATATTCTGAGGTAGGAGTATGACTATTTTGTCTGTACAGAATTTTCTTTCCCTGTTCTATCATTCATGCTGCTATGTTGGTCTTAACTCCTGTGGCTGGCTAAACTATTGATTCCCCAGGTACCCTGTTACTGATGGTGGGTAGGCTGTGGCAATATCTAGTTAGACCTTCAGTGGTACTGAGGCTCTTTAGCAAGACTCTTGGTAAAATGTCGAAGATTACTGCCTATAACTTTCTAGTTCTTGGATTCTGTGTCCTGTCATTCCTAGCCCTTTTCTTAAGGTCACTTGAGCACCCAGGACAGAGGTCATCCTTTTTTCTGTACAGATCCCTTTCCTTACTCACTTGTAAATATTGCCTCCAAAATGACCTCTTCTGCCAATCATGCCCCCTTAGTGCTGACTTCGGATGTATTTTAGGATAGTCTGGTTTTCTGGCAGATTTGATTCATTCTTATTATACCTGTGTTTAAACTTCAGTCTAAAATAAATCTCTTATGTGCCAAACTTTGAGGATGACACACCCTGATCAGTGTTAGGGAGGAAGTAGTACTGTTCTATTTATTTCTTTAGTCCTTCTAGAACATAATTTCATAATAAGCCTTTATTTCATGTTTAATTTTATTGGTTGCTTTCTCTCAGTACCCTTTTTTTGTCCTGTGCAGTTAAAGCAAGTTTTCCTCAAAAAAGCCTTTCATGAAATAGGTCATCCACGGCTTCTTGTTTATCTTAATATGTAATGCTTATTATCTTACAGTTTCTAAGTCAACATCACAATTAATTTTTTTATTTTATAATTTTATTTAAGGAGAAAAAAACAAAACAAAATAAAACAGAATAAAGGGAAGCGACAATACAGTATTCCAAGGAAAAAAGGAAAAGTACAACAACAATAAAACCTGAGAAATTATTACTTGACTAATTACATACTGACTTCTTGGAAATAGTTGTTCAAATTACAAAGTTAAAACATGTAAAGTAGACATTCAAACAGTGAGACTGTTAACAGTTCTACTCCACGATCTGACAAAAACAGCAATATGGTCATCCATCTTACCCACTCAAATATACATGCAATTATATCAATAGGGTAAAATTAAACACAAGAAAACAGAGCAAAGCCGATCACAAGAAAGCAACGTAAGACATAAATTTCAAAGCTAGACAATTGGAGATATTCACTCTCTGTCATATTGACTCTTGTTTTCTTCCAAATAGTTGTCCATATTGTCACATACAGGGAATTCACATGAAACAACCTAGTATGGAATCGATCTGAGCAGGACAAGGAGGGCATTACAGGTCTTCAAGACCAGACATTAGGGAAGCCATGAATGGCTGTCATAGTGTCTCTCATTCTTCTCAAAACAGCTGTCCATACCTTAATGTGTGTTGAACTTAAAACAAGGCAAAGCAAGCTAAGATCACTTTGAACAAAAAGTGATAAATTTGCTGGACTTCACATCATGACATTATGGAATCAGCACTGGGTATTGTAGTGTCTCTTTTTCTTCAAAGTAGTTGTTCATTTCAACATGTGTTAT
>PVJX010035640.1:0-18110 GCA_004027295.1 Dolichotis patagonum | reverse complement strand
TTCCACTTGGCCACAGTCATCTGAAAGTGCAGCTGGTTTCCAGATTCTGACCACACCATCTGCTCTCACCCGTTCTGGGAGGAGCAGGGCTGTGGCCCCCTCCCATGGCCAGCCTCCTAGGTGCCACTGCAGTCAGTCAGAGCCCGAGATCACACTACCGTTGAACACGTGCCCCAAGCAAGGGCAAGTGTCCCTGGGTACAAGCTCAGGGCCGCAGGCCAGGAGGCGCAGACAGCAGGACAATGGTGTCCCTGCAGTGCCGGAGGCTAAGGTCTGAGACCGGGGTGTCAGCAGGACTGATGTCTTTGAGGCTTCTGTCCGTGGCTTGGAGGTGCTGTCATCTCTGTGTCCTCTCATGGTCATCCATGTGTGCGTCCGTCTCAGTCTCTGCACTTACAGACAGGAGCGAGATTGGATCAGTCAGGGGCTGGGGATTTAGCTCAGCGGCATAAGCGCCTGCCTTGCAAGTGCATAGTCATGAGTTCAATCCCTGGAAACCCCGTACCAAAAAAAAAAAAAAAAGATCAGTGCCCGCCTAGAAGAGCACTGTCTCCCCACCTGTCACAGTGCTGCCTCCAGCATAGTTCCCCTCTGGCAGAGTTAGGGCTTCAGCGTGGGAGTTTTGAGGGGGTGCGATTCAGCCCATCGCAACGGGCAACAGAACCCCTCCTAAGCTGACTTTCCTGCATGTGCTGTCTCATGGTTGTCCCTGCTCTTCCGAGTCCCGGGTCATACGGGGCTCCTACGCGTGCTGCTTTGTCCGCGTCAGCTCACTCATTAGCGCTGTGGCAGGTTCCTCCAGCTCTGTAATCTCGGTGCATCTGCACAGCATCTGGGAGCCCAGGGGCTGCCACTCCCATTCTATAGATGAGAAAACCGAGTCTCAGAATGACCTCCCAGGATTATGCTGGCTCAGCCATCTGGGATTGAGCCCGAGTCCTGCCTCTGAGCCCAGCGTTCTCCCCACCACACAGGGCAACCACACTTGGAAGGACTCCAATTCTTCCAGGCCCCAGGAGCTCGAGCCAGGGAGGTCTAGAGCCTCAGGGACCTTGCGTGTCTGCAATCGGGGGATCCTGCAGGAGGCGCAGAGGCCCTGGTCAGAAGCACTCGGCGTGCCATGCACTCATGGGATATGGGGGATATGGGCGTGCCGTGCTAATGGGATATGGGGGAAATGATCCTCGACTCCTGCAGACACACAGATCCCTCTCTGCCTGCCACCCCCTCTGCCCTGCATCCCCCCTTCTCCTCCCACCCCTCCTCGAGGGCGGGGATTCCTCCGCTTAATTCACCACAACTCAATTAGACGCCAGGAGGTGGACTGTGGTCTGACCGGCTTTTCTGGACTAAACTCACTTCATAGGGGTTGACGATTATTGGTGCTTAATAATTACATGTTGAACTGATTGATGAATTAATTAGAGGATCGTCCTTGATCTGCATAAGAGAAATGATTCTTTCTGGTGTGTGAGAGGCTGGATGGGTGACAGCAGACAGGGCAGGCTTAGATGTCGGTGATAAAGACGTAAGATTCATTCATGCAGAGTCAGAGTTTTATCAGGTGGTAACAAGGCCAACACCAGAGGGGGGAGAGAGAGGGAAAAGCAGTCCCCGGCCCCACTCCCAAGACACTGTAGACAAACACTTTGACATGTTTTAGATGGTCCTTCTGGGAGAGCCCTCCATGTTTCCATATTATGTGCTTTACTGCCACTTCCTGCCTTTCTCCTTTTAGACATTTGTTGATTCTATTGACTTCCCCGCCAGAGAGAAAGATACAGCTCCGCCGTGCACACATGCGCGAACACAAGCAGTCCTTCTCTCACCCTCCCAGTGGAGCTACATTTCAATTTCTAGTTGAATCACTGTTAATGTTTATGTTAATATGTCCAAGTCTGTGCTGTTACTGATTTATTCCTGCAGCTCTTGGACAGAAGTCTAACATTCCTCTCAGTCTAACAAATCGGAAGTCTCTCAAGTAGTTTTTGCTTTTGCTTTGTCTTAGAGGTGGAGGCAGTGCTTTCAGAAGCCTACGTGCTTCTGTTCTGATTCGAACTCTTCGCTTGCCAGGTCTCCTGTATGGTTATCATCTGGAACTTTCTTTCTCTGTCATTGTGAGGTTCTGTCGTCTGTTCCCTGGTCCCTGGGACCCAGCCTTTCTTTTTGCTTGGATAATTTTTTTTTTTGGTAGAAAAAAATCCACCAGTCACTATCCAAGACATATCCTTAGAAAGTTAATCTTGCGGTTATTCGAATCCATATTGAACCCCTGCTTGGGTGCTAGTTTAGCTGGGTGTAGAATTCTAAGTTGGAAGTCATTTTTCAGGCATTACACCATTGTCTTCTAACTTCTCATCAAGGAGTCTAAGAACTTTTGAATCTTGATTTTCAGATGTGACTGTTTAGCTCTTTCTAGAAGCTTTGTGGGTCATTTCTTTAGTCAGCTTTCTCAGCACTGAGACATAATACCCAACACCCACAGCTTAAAGGAAGGGAGGGTTAGTGTGTCATCGAGACATTCTATGGTCCACTGGTTCCAAGGTGGACATCATAGCAGAAGGGCACGGTGGAGCAGAGCTGCTCAGTTCACAGTGGTCAGGAAACGCAGCAAGGGAAGCGTGCCAAGGAGAAGAGGCGAGGGACCAGACACACCCCCAGGCCCACCTCTGTGTCCCCTGACACCTGGAAGTGTGGTATGGTAACCAGGTAGAAAGTACCCTAACCACCATGTCTGCCTTCAGCTGGGTCTCTTCTTTTTCCTTTTATTTCCTTTTCCTCTCTCCCCTTGCTTGTTTTTTTACCTCTTTCTCTCCCCATCCCCCCTCTCTCCCTTCCTTCCTTTTTCTTTCTTTCTTCTTTTTCTCTAACTGAATACCCTCTAGGTCCTTTCTGTTTAGAAGTCATCTTTCCATCCTTTCCTGCTGGGACTTGTTCTTTTACTGTGTTTCCCATTAAATTTACCCACTTTCATTTTCCTTTGTTCCATGGTCTAGACCGCCTGTGGACTAGATATCAGACCTCCCGGACTGGTCGTCTGACTTCATTATGTTTTTCTACTATATTCAGCTCTTTCTCTCCCTCTTTATTTCTTTTTTTTTTAATCCCTCTTTATTTCTACTTCATAGGAAATCTATACTTGTCTTCTTCTGTGGCAGTATTAAAAAGTCTGCTGTCTTATTTTTTATCTTCCGGAACTCTGTCCTCGCCTCTGCACACCCCTTTTGCAGCACTCCGTTCTTTCACAAGGAAATACTTTGTGATAACTAGCTGCCTGAGGATAATTATGATCAGGAGTTTTTATCATGTCATTATGAATTGTGACACAGGTTATTCCTTTCTTCTGAGTGTTCTTTGCTCCCCGGCAGACTTCTGTTTCCTCTATGTCCCTTTGTCTTTTGTTTGAGTCTTCGTTTTTGTTTTTGTTTTTTGTTTTTGGTCCTGGGGATCAAACTCATGACCTCACACTCACCAGGCAGGCGCTTACACCACTGAACTAAATCCCCGGCCCTCAGTCTTCATCTTGCATGTGACAACCAGTTCCAAATGCTCATGATCTTTGACCTTCTGTTCATGTGTCACAGTGACCCTCAGAGAAGCTGACCAAAAGCCTTTGGGTGGAGGGCAGAGCCAGGCTGCTACTGCCACCGCTGCCTCCTCCTGCTCTGCCTCTTCCTCCTCTTCTTCTTCCTTCTCTTCCTCCTCTACCTTTTCCTCTGTCGTCGTCGTCTTCTTCTTCTTCTTCTTCTTTTCTTCTTCCTCCTCCTCCTCCTCCTTCAAGACAGGGTCTCACTATGTAGCCCAGGCTGATCTTAAACTTGTGGCGATCCTCCTGCCTCAGCCTCCTGAGTACTAGGATTATAGATGTGTATCACCATGCCTGCCTAGTACCAGGCTTCTTGATGGATGGCACCTGTGACTGGGGGTCACTTCTCCTGGGCTCATTAGTGTGCCCCAAAAGGGATCTTCCAGCTTCCTGCCACATGGAGTGCAGTCCGCAGGCAACGTTGTGGGGGTTGAGCTGGGAGGGGGACCACTCCACCCTGCCATCAGCGGTGTCCCTGCATCCAAAGCTTGCATGGTCAACATTGCAAAAGGACATGGGGAGTTGCCTGGCTGTTGGACGTCAGGGCAGCGATCGAGGGTCTGGTCCCTGCTTGGCAGCCTCCAGCCCATCTTCTTTTCACTACAGCCGCCCCTCGAGCTTCAGAGGGTGCTAGTGCACCTGGGCCTGAGCTCCTCTGGGCCAGAAGGGTCTCGGTCTCCTGGCACCACGGTGGTTTCCTCGCACACCCTTGGCGGCTGCTTAGCATCTCAGAGAAAGCAGGAACCCAGTCACCGAGCACTCCTGCTTCTGCCTTCCCAGCTCCCAACAAGCAGCTCTCTTGTCTCTGTTCCTTCTGTCCTGTAGGTCTGCGCCTCTTTCCCCCTCTGCTCTCACATTAGCTGGGTTTGGGGAAGGGGTGCAGAGGAGCGTGGGGCTCACACCAGTGTGTGTAACCCGGGGTGCCTTCCTCATTCTGTTCAGCTGTCTAGCTTTATTTTATTCAGCTGTTCTCTTTGCTCTCGCCCCAGTGAGCGGGGAGGGCAGGAAGCAAGTCCTAGTCATTTTTGTACCCTCGTAGCTGACCCAGCACCTGGTGCCTACACAGCAGGGCCGCACTAGAGGTGCCCGGAATGACTGCAGGGCAGACTGACCTCCCTGGCCCCGTCTCTCAGATTAGGACATTAGAACCATTCTGTCCTACCCTCCCTGCGGTGCTTCCTGGGACCCTAAAACTGCCATTGCCAGGAGCACCACCATGTATGTCTTCCTGCCTCTGTTTCAGGGAGCAGTGTGTGCCCAGCCCTGCCCACCAGGGACTTTTGGCCAGAACTGCAGCCACGCCTGTCCCTGCCACCATGGAGGACAGTGTGACCATGTGACCGGACAGTGCCACTGCACAGCTGGATACATGGGGGACAGGTAAGGATGGCAGACTTGGAGCTGGAGGAGGGCGTTTGTCTCCTCCCCGTCACTGTGCCCCCTGGGTCTCCTTGGGCACCCATAAGAAGGAGGCTGTCACACTCCTTGCCTGGGTCTTTGTTCCTTGTGGCTTGTTTGGGTTTTGTCCCTTGGCCCAGACAAAATGAAAGGAGAGGAACACTGTTTGCCACCCCACTGCCTTCCCTTTCTGGGTGACATCAGGAGGCAGGACCAAGGCTAAGTCACCCAATGAGTCTTTCTAGCTCTGAGTGATGAAATCAAGGCTCCTGTACCTGGAATCAGCCTCAAGCTGCAGTGACATCCAGGAAAGCAATGACCCATGAGCTTTGTCCTGAGTCTTAAAGGCCAGCACCCATCTCTTTGCCAGCCAGAGGGGGTGGATAGGGGCTTCCCAGCTCGGAGCTCAGGTGTGGTGTAATTTGGGATCCAGGACTGAACACTGAGCCCAACCCCCCACCGCACCATCACCCCGAAAAATGGAAATGCTCAGAATGAGCCAGTGGGAACCAGAACTAGGAAAACCCAGAACCAGAACAGGAACAGAACAGATAAGGTTTCCTTATCTGACACCAGCTGCCCAGGCCTGCCGCCAGCCCGATCTAAATCCATAACCCCTCCTGCAGTGGTGGTGAATCTATGGCACGCGTGCCCCAGTGGGCTGTTGGTATCACTGAGAACTCTTGCCCTTTGCAATGAGTAAGTGGGGTTTGGGTTACAGTTTGGGCACTTGCTCTCAAAAGCTTCACCATCACTGCCCTACCTCATTGGCTGTCTGCCTGCACTGCTGAGACAAACTCAAAGAGAAATAGTCCAGAGTCCGTCTCTTGGAGCCCGAGCCATGATCCTGGGCAGGGAGAAACCCCCAAAGCTAAGGGGTGCACTCCAGCAAGCTTCACCAGCCAAGCACGGGAGGGTTCAACCCGAGGGCCAGGTAGCATTTCCGATTCCCACCTAAACAGGCTGCCTGGTGTTTGATATTTTGTAAAATTGCCTCCATTAATTTCAGAGGTGACAGCTGCATTAAAGCCACCCCAAATCATCACTAGCATATTAGAGCTGAGCGGGGGTAATAATGCGGGCCTCCCCAGATAGACAGAATCCAGTGCAAATTAAACACAAAACATAACGAGGGCTTTGCAGCTCATTTTGTAATTTAATTGAGCAATGTATCTGGTTGTTAATGGTAATATCAGACACATTAGATTGATATGTTGCAAAGGACGGATGTTTAAGTAGAGAACTAATTCCTGCTGTGATTACCCTTCTGTTCCACAGCCCGTTATTAGTGTGCTTTGTGTAAAATTCATTAGCAGTCATTGCTTGATCTCTAAATAAATAAGTCGTTTCAATTGTGAGGAGGGGAAAAAAATAAAAAGAAGCTGATTATGTAAATGGACTAAGTTGTCAATAGGCCTAGATTTTTTTTTTGCCCTGAGGCTGTGGATCCAGTCACCCCGAAAATACAGCAGAGTGGACAATTAGTCTTTGAAGGAGCTCTGTGTCCAGGGTGCTGCCCAGCCTGCGAGGCAGGAGGCAGGAATGTTTGGAAAAGGCGAGGAGGAGTCTTCCTGCCTTCCAGACACCTGGGGTTAGTGAAGCTCTGAAACTAGAGTCTGTTGAGATAGTGACTCCCTGCTCTCGGTCGCCCTCTTCTGCCTCAGTTTCCCTCCTTCCTTCCCCCTCCTACTTCTTCCTCCTTCCATCCTCCTCCAGGTCTCCTCTCCTTCCTTCCCTTTTCCCCTCTCTTCCACTCTCCACTTTGTGAGGCCTTGCATTAGTTGAGAGCATCTGTGATCTGGGGTCACCTTGGCCACTTGCAGGCTCAGTGACTTTGGGACCAGTCCCCTCGCCTGTCTCAGCCTCCTCAGCTCCCAAGTGAGGGCAGTGAGAATATCTGCTGCTGCAGGAGCCAGGGACGGTGGCATCATGTCCCCACTGCCCTTTCTTCTGCTCGATTCCTCCTCTGTCACTGTGGGCCCAGAGCGGCGAAGATGGAGGACAGTCATGAGGTCTCCCCGGCGTCCAGTGGCTGAGCCTTGGGCCCGGCCACATCAGCTGCTCTCACCCCCATGCCCTCCCACATCTGCCGGGTGCAGCCACTCACCTCTTGGGAGGCCACCAAGCTCACCTGGGCCAGGCTCTCTCTGCAGGAGAAAACACTCAGCTCTGCCCCGTGGCCCCCCAGCATAGAATGAAGCAGTCAGAACCGGCTCACTAAGGAAACATCTTTTATCCCCGCCCCTACCCAAAACACCAGAGAGACGAGGCCACGTGACTGTGCACGGCTGGTGCTCCCTCAAGGCCACGCCACTGAATGACTTTCAGAGTCGCTCTCTTTGAGCTTTCCCATGCCAGAATCCAAGGCTCAGAGGGTCTGAGGGGTTCTGTCCCCGAGAGAGGGGATGCTTTGCTCTGTGTGACAGAGACTTAGGTCCACCCCAAAGGCTCCAAACCAGAGTACACAGAAACAAAATTGTCCCTTCTCATCAGCCCTGCGATGACACTGATCGTGAGATGCATCACTACTTTATTTACTGCTAAGGATGAGAAACACTGATAATTAAACCCTGTCATGCCATCAGGAATAAGACGTATCTCATTTCAGAGATGCTGAAATACATTTTAATTTATTTATTATTATTATTATTATTATTATTATTTTGGTACCAGAAATTGAACTCACAGCACTTGTGCTTTCTAGGTTGGCGCTGTGCCGCTGAGCTGTGTCCCTGGCCCAAAATATATATATTTTTAACAGAAACTTTATCATTAATGGATCTAGAGTTTCAGTTGTTAAAAGAGGAAAAGGTTCTGGAGACAAATGGTGGTAATCATTGCACAGCGATGTGAATATGTTTCCTTTAAATGTGAGCAGTGCTTTTAATGGTGACATCACCAGGTATTTTTTGCCCTGAACATTTATGTTGTCCGTGTCTGTTGATATCACTGTGACCATATACCTGAGGTCAGATACTGCTATTTAAAAAAAAAGTATTTTCCAGTTCTAGAGCCTGGGGAGACCAAGGGCTAGGTGCCAGCAAGTCACTGACGGAGTGAGAATCTGGTCTCTGTTTCCAAGATGGTGCCTTGAACATGGCATCCCCAAGTGATAGGAGGGACAGCAAGACAGAGCAAGGAACCAGCCAGATCCCCCCAGCACAAAAAAATAAAAACGGTTATGTCCACGTGAGGTCTGACATCAGTAAAGTAGGATCACACTCCCCCGCTGCTGGGCATCCTGGGATTTGCACAAGGGCTGAGCTATGCTGGGAATGCTTCCTAGGGGTGGAGGAGGGGTCCCCACCCACCCCTCAGCCCGCTCTGCTCTCCACAGGTGCCAAGAGGAGTGCCCCTTGGGGACCTTCGGCTTTCAGTGCTCACAGCGCTGTGACTGCCACAACGGAGGCCAGTGTTCGCCCACCACGGGCGCCTGCGAGTGCGGCCCTGGCTACAAGGGCCCTCGCTGCCAGGAGCGGCTGTGTCCCGAGGGCCTGCACGGCCCAGGCTGCTCCCTGCCCTGCCCCTGTGACCCCGACAACACTGTGAGGTACGGCTGGCTGGGGACTGGGGACAAGGACGGGGAGCGAGAGGTGGGACGGGGTGGCTGGAGCGTGGAGAGGGTCCTCAGGCCATGGCCACCCAGATGGGACAGAAAGGAGCCCAGAGTCCTCAGCTCCTGGTCCCTGGCCTCCCTTTGATGAAAAGGAGAAGCCAGGACCATAGTGTCAGAGTCACCTGCCGCTGTCCTCCAGCCCCAGCTGCCCACGTGTCATACTGGGCCTGGACCCCACACACAGGAGCAAGGCAGGAGCTCGTGACTCACAGGGCGTGGGGAGCCCTGGTGCTTGGTCCTCCTCCTCGTGCTTGGTGACTGACCAGAGACCAGGCCACAGGGCTGACACGGGGGCTTGGACCACAGGGCGCCTGGGACAGCTGTCCAGCAGCCTTGGCAAGGTAGAGGGACGGGGACAGAAGCGAATCTGTCACCAGGGACCTGGCGGTGACTGTTGCTGACGCAGCCTGGACTTCGCCTCGGCCCCTTCTCCTTTCCAGCTTTTGATTTTTTTCAGGTCACCTCAGGGCCTCCAATCACTACGAGCAGACACCTTAGCAGGTGTCACAGCTCAGGCAGAAATGGTCCTCGGGCCCTGGAGCTGAGTATCTGGGGCAGCGCAAGGTGGGAGCTGTCCAGAGAGGCCCCTGGCATGAAGTGTAGAATGCACCCGTTATCAGAGGTGTGAAAAGGGGGGAAGAGCTGCATCTTAGAGTGGGTGAAATGTACGTGGCCAGCTCTGCTGGGGCCCAACACGTACCCGGGCTGTGTGTAGGAAGGACCACAAGACTGCTGGAAGGCTTCCTGGAGGAGGAGGTATCTGGGCTTGTGGGCAGGCAGGGCGAGAACTCCATGGCTGCAAACATGAGGGACCCTGGTGCCTGACTGGGGGACCAGCAGCTGCTTCCCACTGCTCGAGGGCGAGGGCAGGGGACAGTGGACCCTGTAGGGACAGCAGGCGAGGCTGCAGCTGAAAGGGCCCCCGCGTGGAGGAGCTATTGTTTCCCTCCCGTGCCGGGCAGCCTTGCCCTGCATAATTCATCTTCCCTCCGAAGGAGTCCTCGATGCATTATTAATCTGGGAGGACTCCCTCTTCTCCATCGCTAATCTCATTCTATCCAATATTAATGATTATTTGCTTTCCCATCTTTAACGCACGTCGTGTTTCGGGGAGGCAGTTGTGGTTCTTGGGCGCTGGGCCCCGGGGTTGCTGGCCAGTCTGTCTACGCAGCCTCCTCGGAATGCACATGCCTACCTCGGGAGCTGTCCCGGGCCTGGATCGCACCTGGCCCAGCTGGCCTGGTGCTGTGGTCCCCGGCACGGAGCAGGCTTTCAGGGAAAAGCATCGCTGAGTTCCTGTTAAGCAGTTCTGCCCGCTAGCGGATCCTGCCCTAGTTTTGCTTTTTAATATTTCACCCCTTCTCCTGGCACACTGCCCCAGTGACGGAGTCCCCGGCGCTCACAGTTCTTCATTCGCTCTGGCTCTGGCTCTCTTGGCCTTGTTCCTGTTTGGGGAAGGGTAGCCTTAGATGCGGAGGGCTGCCCTGGGCACTGTGGGATGCTTGGCAGCGTCCCCAGCTCTGCCCACTACATGTGGGTAGCAGCCCCCTTCCCACACCTAAGCACTGGCACCGGAAGTGTTCCCAGTCCCTGCCGGTGTGCA
Source organism: Dolichotis patagonum (assembly GCA_004027295.1). Taxonomy (NCBI): domain Eukaryota; kingdom Metazoa; phylum Chordata; class Mammalia; order Rodentia; family Caviidae; genus Dolichotis; species Dolichotis patagonum. The sequence goes on along the minus strand of PVJX010035640.1, from coordinate 7,907 downwards.
GCGGGGTGGGAGAGCAGGACAGAGGCAGAGATCCCGTGGCCTGAGCTCTCCAGTGCTGCCCTTGGCATGGTTCTGGGGACCCCAGAGAACAGCTGTCTTCCTCGTGTGGACTTCCAATGAGTCTTTGAGCCTTTCTAGAACCTTCTCTTGGAATCTGAGGACAGCAGAGACAATGCCACACACCCGGAAGCAGTAGTGCTGCAGACTTCCTTCTGTCTACACCAACAGCCTGGTCTGCAGGCTTCTCCTCCCTTTGCCCTTCCCCAGTCTGTCCATCCTTGCCATCCAGCCGGTGGGGGAAATTGCGCTTGTGCTTTGTCAAAATGAAGCTTCCACTCATGTCCCCAAGAGAGAAGTGGCCTCATGTGCCCCCGATTTCTGCAGAACTTGGCTTGCAAATCTGGAGCATGTTTCCCACCAAGACAGGGTGACCCCAGCCAGAGGGAGGCCTGTCCACCCTGCCTGGCCGCTCTGCTCCTGACCCCATCCACGCCCACCCTACTAAGCTGCTTTGCCTGGGAAGGAGGGGTGACTGGCGAGCTCTCATCGACTCCTTGACTCCTTGACCCTGCCTAACGTACAGGGAGAAGCCACCCTGCCTCAAGGAGGACTCTTTGAGGATGCCTGCCTGCCTGCCTGGTGTCAGGCTTCTCAGTGTGCCCTCCTCAATTGGATTGTCATAGACGAGTTCCAGCTCCTGTGATCGTGTATTACCTTTGAGAGATTTGATGTAGCCAGCAGATGCTGCATTGAAAGGAATCTCAGAGTGGCCAGAAGAAGGGCAGAAAAATCCACTCTGAAAAGATTCCTGCATTGTGCAGCCTTCAGCTCCTATTACCTTGTGATTAATCTGTGTCTGCAGAGATAGGAGAAGCGGGCGGGGGCAGAGGGAACCCAAGCAGCTTACGGACAGGGATGACGACGCTCGCCTGAGTCTCGGCCACAGTGCTTGGCCCACTGTGTGACCCCAGGGGCCAGGAGCTGCCCTGGCAGGGAGAAGCGTGCCTACCCCTCAGAGGTCAGAGGCGCTGAGCGTAGAGGCCACAGTTCTCGGTGACAACCCCTGCCAGCCACCACTCCCATCCTCTGGTTTTGTTTTTTTGAGACAGGGTCTCACTGTGTAGTCCAAGCTGGTCTTGAACCCACTGTGTAGCTCTGGCTGGCTTCAAATTCTTGTCAATCCTCCTGCCTCAGCCTCCCAAGTGCTGGGATTATAGGCATGCACCACCACTCCCGGTTTCAGATTTGGGTTCGAGCCTTCCGGTTCTCAGAGTAAAAAGTATAAAAATCAGCACCCAGAGGCCCTCCCTCTCCAGCCCAGGCAGCCAAAGATGGCTTTGGAGATCAGAAACAGTAAATCTGAGTTCTCAGGGTCCCTGTGGCTGGTTTCTCTCCTTTGGGCTGCGTGGGGGAATCCAGCCTGACGGCTCCAGGGCAGCACTGCTCTGTACTGGCGGCAAGAGCAGAAAGGTGCCTGCGACCTTGGGAGATCCCAGGGCTGGGCAGAACCGACAGCTACAGCCAGGACCTGCAGGGCCGTTCCTCGTCCCTCTGACCCTGACCCTCAACTCCAGAGGAGGCCCGGAAGCACTGGGCATGAGGAAGCGGAGCCTGGGGGCCTGGCTCAGAGTGTGGAGCTGAGGAGGCCTTGGAGCCACTGCTGGGGGCTCAGAGTGGACACTGCCTGGTGGCACCAACACACGTCATCACTCTGTCCCTTACAGTGCTTGGGGCTCGGGGTGGGATTCTCGGCATCCGTGAAGGTCGGAAAGTTTCAAACACTCATGGTTTATGCTCATTCTTCTTTGCTGTGTATTTATAATTTTTATTGCTTTTCATCTATTTATTAATATGATGTAGACACTCGGCGTGGGGAAGTTAGAGAACCCAAAAACACTGAAAGAAAAAAAACTTGAGTGACTCATAATTTCTCAATCCCCGGTAAATGCAAAATCCATTTCACTATAGTCCTATTGGTTTGTCGTCCACATCTACATTTATAGCACGTGTTTCATTTTTCCAATCATGGCTTTGTAGGTAAGTTGCTTACTTCACTCAACCTTTGCAGCCTGTCATTCAATATTTTGGAAAATAATGGACACCTCCCCAACATTCCTCCATGTCATAATTCATTTAAGCAGCACCCCGTTTTCAGAGGGGATAACATGGCCAGCCAGACCAGCTGGGTTGGAATCCCAGCTCTGCCACTCACAAACTTCACCGTGTGACCTTGGGCAAGTCACATAACCTCCAAGTGCCATCTGTAAAATAGAAGCTCAGATTCCTAATTCACATGCTTACTGAAGTCTAGAAATATGTGTGTAAAGTACCCGGTGCTTTAATAGCTCAGTCACATATTATTTATTATTATTCAAATTGCTTCCATTTTCCAGTGTTATAAATAATGCTTCAGGGAACATCTCTGTGCATAAATCTTTCTCCACAACCATGATTATTTCCTTAGGTTAGATTCTTGGGAATGGAATTATAAGACCAAGGAGTCTGAATATCTTTAGGTCTCCTAATACATAATCTCAGTGACATGTGACTCTATTTTGAAACCTTTTTACCAGCATTTTCTTGTCTTTTCTATTTTGGTAGAGAAAAAAATGATATCCATTTATTGTTTTGACTTGATGATTAATGAGACAAAATGTTTTTCAAAAATGATTATTAGCTACTTGCACTATCCCAGAATTGTCTGCCTCTATCCACCCCCTCATTTTCTGGGAGAAAACCAGGGTCCCCAGATGAGAGACTGTTCGCCTGGGCTGCACATAATTAGTTTGTTCATTAATTCATTCGCCAAATATGCATGAAGCATTTCCCGTGTGCCAGGTCCTCCACTGGGTCCCCAGAGGCAAACCAGACAGACAAGGGCTTCCCCCAGGGAGCCACAACCTGGCAGGAGAGAGAGGTGGCAGACCAATCAGCAGACAGAAAATAATAGCCATCGTGGAAGCTGTATTCATTCCCAAATTTGTAACTGGGCAGTGAACATGAGCTCAGAGTGTAGAGCCCAAGGAGGGCCTCAGGACCCAGGGACCTGACAGTGGCCCAGGGAGACAAAGCTTCTGTCCCCACGGAACTTAACACAGCCAAGACAGTTTCCCTGAGCTGGATTCCAGAGCAGGGTGGCAGGCGATACGGGGCGTGTCGGGCTGTTCTCTCCTGGACCATCCCTGAAGCAGCCGCCAAGTTCAAGAGTTCCAGCAGGGCAAGAGGGGCGGGAACAGGGGAGGCCGAGGCAGCACCGTGTGATGTGACCGGTGGCCGGGGAAGGGAAGGGGAGTGGGTGGAAGGGTCTCAGCTCTCCGCAGTCCTAGGAAAGTTTGGCAAGACAGGAAATCTCAGAGCCAAAAGTGCCCAGCAGAGGTCTCCCACAAGTGTCCCAGAAACGTGGTCTCGGGGTGTCAGATACAGCAGCTGGAGGTCCCCGTCACTCCCTGTGGACCCCAAGTGGCACCATCACGAGTGGACATGGCTGTGGGAGCAGACCACCGGCCACCACAGGCTGTCCCCTCCCCAGCTCATGCCAGGCAGCTCCTGCCTGTAGCCACACGGTCTTTCCCTGGCCGGACAGATGGCGATGAGGGAGATCTGGCTCCCTGAGAAACAGCCTGGCCTGGCACAGGGCGGGGATTCTCCAGTGCAAGGGCAAGGGAGGCCACATGTCACAGGGTGTCATTGCTGCCTTCTCCTGCCCGTCCGCATGCTGGGTATCTGCCTTGGGTGGGGTGGGGGAATCTCTGGACCCTGTAGTCTTATCAGCAAGGGAATCAAGGGGCCACTTTTGGTCTCTGTGTATCTGTGGTATAGAGTCCATGTTTGGGAGTCAGAAGGCCCGAGTTCCAACGCTGATCTTGCCGTCTCCTGCTGTGTGGCTTCAAGCAAGTTACATGACCACACAAGCCGTGGTTTCCGGGGACGCATGCTCACCTGTGGCCCTGGCACTTTCTGATGAACGAACAGGACACTAAGCAGTTGAACCACAGTGGCCCTTTGATCCTGCTGCCCCGGGCAGAGCGGATTTGGGGTGGGCAGTGGGTGGGACACGGCCGCAGCCCTGACCAGGCTGTCCTTTCGCCTTCTCTCGTCACCTCAGCTGCCATCCGGTAACTGGAGCTTGCACCTGCCAGCCGGGCTGGTCTGGCCACCGCTGCAATGAGTCCTGCCCTGCCGGCTACTATGGCCATGGCTGCCAGCTGCCTTGCTCGTGCCAGAATGGCGCCGACTGCCACAGTGTCACAGGGGGCTGCACCTGCGCCCCCGGCTTCATGGTGAGTTGGGAGAAGCCCGCCGAGGCCTCCCTGACGCCTGCCTCCTGGCAGGAAGGGATGGCCCTGTGCCCCCTCCCCAAAGCTGAGCTCCAAGGGCTGGGGTCTGAGGCACAGGGTTGCTGTTCATGGTCCCCCTGCCCTTTGGTACCCGGCTCGCCCTATCATGACTTTGGACACACGGTATTTCCACATCATGACAGCCACGGTGCCCATACGCAGCTCTGCATTCTGCTTCCTCTCACCCACTGTCTGTGTTGCTGGTTGACCTTCTTAATTATCATTTTAAATGACCGCATAGGCTGCAGGAAGCGATCCACCCTGGTTTCCACAGCCTGCCAAAGAAGTAAGGTGTTTTCAGCATTCACTGCCAGTATCACAGCGAACATCTTCCTACAAACAGCTTTTCCCCTCTGTCCAATTCCTTCCTTAGGGTAAATCCCCAGGCTGGTGGGCACAACATATTTATGGTCCTGATGGAAGTTGCTGGATCACTTTCCTCAAGGGTCCTGTAAATCGACACTGTCACCAGTCGTATAGGAGTGGTACCCACCTCAGAACAATTTCACTAGCATCTTTTTTCCCCCCTCGCTAATTATATAGGTAGAAAACGGCTGCTCAGTATTGCTCTAATTTGCATTTCTCTGATTACTAGGGAGAGTGAGCATTTTCCCCACGTGTTTGTTTACTACTTGCATTTCCTCATGAATTATGCCGGTCTCAATGAGGGTTAATTCTGGGGACCTTGATGCTGGAAGTGGAACCCTGTTCAAAGGTGGGGTGTGTCCAGTGGGACACTTTTTCATCCCGCTATGGGACACAGTGTATGCAATGAAAATCATGCAGCCTCTGGGACCGACCTGGGTCACAGCTTGGCTGTCCTTCCCCCATGTGACCTTGGACTAGTGACTTAAACTCTTCGGTTCTGTTTTCACCCCTGTGAAATTGAACACCTGCCTTACCAGCTCCTGCACAGGTGGAGAGAAGGTTGTGGTAACTGCGTGCCTTGTTAAATTTCCAGTTCTGATTGATGAGGTCTGGGGTGTGGCCTGGGGCTGCGCTTTCCTGACGAGCAGGGGCACAGGTGCGAGGCTGCTGGCCTGGAGCCTGGCTGAGTAGGAAGGGGCTGCAGGTTGGAGTCTCCTGGGGGATCCTTGGGGTGCCCAGTGGTGCCGATGTCCCTGGTCTGGTGTGGTCCACTTAAGGCCAGCATGCTGCTGAGGGGTTGAGTCACTGATATGAACGGAAGCCCTGGTCATGATAACACTGGTGAGGACTTGGCTGGTGACAGTTTTTGAGGACAGGCCACCGCAGTCTGTAGAGCAGAGCTCAGAGTAAAACTCTACCCGGCACCATCTCCCTCCCTTCCAGTGCAGCTGGGTGGACATGGACCCTGTCCCTCCTCCGGCTGTCCTTGGTAAGGGACCTGTGACGCTGTGAGTTCGGACCCACAGCTTCCCTGGGAAAATGGAAGCTGCCTAAGTTGGGGGGGTTAGGGAAGGAGAGAATGGTCATTTGGGATTTTAAAAATCTCACATAGCCAAATGGTCAGAGGACTGGAGAGGCCAGACCAGACTACTGGTGGGGGTCATCCTGGCCGCGGCCCCTGCCTGCTACTCAGATGGCTCTGTGACTGGGCGAGCGGCCCCTCCTTCATCGGTAAATAGTGAATGTGCAGGGAGAGATGTACCAACCGATTTCTAAGATGATCTGCTCTGGACTGAACCAGGAAACGCTGCCTTCTAGGACCCGGGGGAAGCCACAGCTGAATGCATGCGTGGCACTGCTGGGGTGCAGCTCGCTGAGGGGCGCTAGGATCCCTTCCTGCACAGCACTGCGGGTCCCCTGTCAGTGTCACCCCGCTCTTGTCCCCATTCCCCAGCCTCAGTGAGGGTCCTTGCAGCTCGTCCCTGCTCCTGAGAATGAGAAGAAGGCCTGGGCAGGCAGCGTCCGTGTCCACGCACTCCACGTGTCCAGAGGCCAGACCGCTGCCTCCCACCTAGGATGCAAATGGCTCCCTGTCCTTGAACTCCAGGAGGCTTGGTGCTTGTCAGAGTCATCTCACTGTGGAGTTCTGCCTGCCTGGGGCTTAGGCTAAGATGGGGAGCCTAGCTGATTTGGTGAGACCCCCATACTCTCCTGTACCTCTCCTCCTGCTCAGCCTCAGTACTCCTGGAAAAGCTTTTCCAAAGTCCTACTGGGTGTTGGGCCAGGCCCTGCAAGATTATGGAAAAGTTGATTGTTTTCAACCAGTGTGACTCATTCCTCCCAAGCACGAGGCTCACGTGCTGGAAACCATTACTCTGGTTCTGTCCCAAGTGTGACCTCCTCCCATTGGCCAACACTGCCCAAGGGAGATGGAGCATTGCATCAGCAGGACACGCTCCACTGAGGGTCTTGCAAAGTGGCCCTTGGTCAGTAACCATCAGCAGGGCTTTCATCTGTTGGTTGACTTGTGAATTTGTTTACCTGCCCATTTCCTAGAAGACTGTTGGATGGGCAGTTAGGAAAGGATTACTACCCACTTCTGGGTATAGGGGACCTTCACCTTGGGCTCAGTAACTGTGGCTGTGTCCCTTCATCCTGCCAGCCTCAGTGTCCTTATCTGCAAGATAAGAGGAGTCAGCCAGTCTCTCCTGCTGGGGAGCATGAGTAGCCACTGGGGTACCCTCAGTGGTCCCCTCCCAAAGCTGTCCCCAGCAGGACTGTTGGGAGAGAATGCTGTGACAGCTTGAAGACAGGTGGCTCTGGGAGGGCTCACCACAAACAGACCAGCTTGGAGAGAGAAGGAGCACCATGGATCCACACGAATCCAAGTCCTGGCTCTCCAACCCCCGCTCTGCCTCCTGGCAAGACTTGCACCCGCCTAAGCCCAGCATCCTCAGGAGACAAGGAGACTTCGCCGTCGGAGTGGGAAACTTCCCCCCGGAAGTTCACCTCTGGGTCTGGAACTCCACCCACACTTGGTAAAATGCAGCACAATGAGCATGGTGTGAGACATTACTTCCCACAAGGCCAGCACCCCCAAAAAACATCAGGGTAAGCTGCACGCAAGGATTCTCAGGGAAGCAGAGCTACAGACACACAAAGGAGACTGGAAAATACAGTGAGTGTTCGAGGAGTTTTGTTTTTATTAAGACACATTGCCATGGATCCTGCTCAAAATAGTCCCCTTCACTTTAAACACACTTAGCCCATCATTCCTGCACTTCCTGGAGCAGTTCTGGAGATCTTTCACGAGTGTCCTTGTGAGGTGCAATTTAAAAAAATACAGTGAATGCTGCTGCTCAGAAAAAGTCACACTGTGTCCTCGTCCACCTTAGTCACCAGGTCTGGCACTCTGTGACTTTTACTGTAATACATTCGTATTTAAAGATGCAAGCATTCACTGTAGTTTTTTTTTTTAATAATTTTATTTAAAGAGGAAAAACCAAAACAAAATAAAACAGAATAAAGGGTAGCAACCATACAGTATTCCAAGGAAAAAAGGAAAAGTACAACAATAAAACCTAAGAAATTATTACTTGACTAATTACATACTGACTTCTGGGAAATAGTTGTTCAAATTACAAAGTTAAAGCATGTAAAGTAGACATTCAAACAGTGAGACTGTTAACAGTTCTGCTCCAC
>PVJX010035639.1:0-18092 GCA_004027295.1 Dolichotis patagonum | reverse complement strand
CTAATGTCTGGTCTTGAAGACTTGAAATGCCCTCCTCGTCCTGCTCAGATCAATTCCATACTAGGTTGTTTCATGTGAATTCCCTGTATGTGACAATATGGACAACTATTTGGAAGAAAACAAGAGTCAATATGATAGAGAGTGAATATCTCCAATTGTCTAGCTTTGAAATTTATGTCTTACATTGCTTTCTTGTGATTCGCTTTGCTCTGTTTTGTTATGTTTAATTTTACCCTATTGATATAATTGCATGTATATTTGAGTGGGTAAGATGGATGACCATATTGTTGTTTTTGTCAGATTGTGGAGCAGAACTGTTAACAGTCTCACTGTTTGAATGTCTACATGTTTTAACTTTGTAATTTGAACAACTATTTCAAAGAAGTCAGTATGTAATTAGTCAAGTAATAATTTCTTAGGTTTTATTGTTGTTGTACTTCTCATTTTTTCCTTGGAATTCTGTATTGTCGCTACCCTTTATTCTGTTTTATTTTGTTTTTTTTTTCCTCTTTAAATAAAAATAAAAATAAAAAAAATAAAAATTGAGGTGTAACTTGTAAAGTAGAAAAATGTGCTCCAATTCAGTTTCTTCTATAATACACGCTTTGCAGGCCACTTCTGTGAGCCTGAAAAGTGTGGGGATTTCTCCCCACCAGCAAGCAAGCAAGCAGTTCTGCAGCAGATTCGAGCTGGGTGTTCCCCAGCCTCATTCAATTCTAACACCACTTGGGGTTCTACCTGGAGAGAGTGTCAAATACTCCAGACTGAGGACTCAGTCCCCAGGTCTGCTCCTGTTTCAGACCCCATCAAAAATCTAGGCCTCTGGAACTTATGGTAAGTTGGCTTTAAACTGGTGTTCTTACAGATTTGGTTGATTTGCTGGAGCAGCCCACAGTGGCTCATCATAAAGGACTTGTTGCTGGAGACTGAACCTGTCTTCACACTGAGCTATATCCGTAGCAATTATTTTTTTTAAGACAAGTTCTCACTATGTCCTTAAGTTGCCTGGGCTGGGCTCAAACTTGTGATCCTCCTGCCACAGCCTCGCATGTGTTGGGGTTACAGGTGTGTGCCAACACACCCGGCTGTAAAGGGTATTTTAAAGGACATAAATAAGAAGCCAGATAAAGGGCTACTCAGGGCAAGGTCTAGAAGGTGTGTGAGTGAATCCTCTTCACCTCCCTGCGAGTCCATGTGTTTGGGTGAACAGAAACTTTGAATCTGATCCTTTGGGGAATTTTATGGAAATTTCACTGCACAGGCGTGACTGCTGATAGACTGGGCAAAGCCTGTCTGTTCGGATTCTTCAGCATTCCTTCCTCATGATTATGGAGTAGAACCATGTGGAATGAGGAAGGTCCTATGACCTATAATCGGATGACAGACATTAGGGAATTTTTCATGGCCAGCTAAATGTGGAGGAAAATTAGGAAATTTCTTTGACCCAGCTTCGAGAAGAGAAATTCTAATTCCTGTCCTCAGGATGAATGGAGTTCTTAACTTTAGTGAAGCTAGCTTATCAATATTTTCTTTTATGGTTGGGGCTTTTGTGTTCTGTTTAAGAAATCCTTGTGTGACACAGGCGTGGTGATGCACATCTGTAATCCCAACACTCGGGAGGCTGAGGCAGGAGGATCACTATGAGTTCGAGGCCAGCCTGGGCTACAAAGTGAGTTCAAGGCCAGCCTGAATTGCATAGTGAAACCTTGTCTCAAACACACACACACACACACACACACACACACACACGAAATCCTTGTGTGAATTCAATAACATAGCTGGATACAAAGCCAACTCTCCAAAATCAATAGCCTACAAATAACAAACTCACTGAGCAAGAAATTAGGGAATCAGCAGCTTTCACAAGAGCAAAAAAAATTAAATACTTAGTAATAAATCTAACAAAGGAAGTAAAAGATCTCTACACTGAAAACTACTGTACTCTGAAAAAAGACATCCAAGAAGATATCAGAAAATGGAAAAATACCCCTTGCTGTTGGGTAGGAAGAACCAATATAATGTAAATGGCCATACTTTCAAAATTGTTATAGAGATATAATAGAATCCCAATCAAAATAGCAGTAGTATAACTCATTAAGTTAGAGAAAACATTCCTAAAATTCATTTGGAACCAGAAAAGACTCGAATAGCAAAAGCAATTCTGGGAAACAAAGGCAAGGCAGGGGGCATCACAAATCCTGACTTGAAATTATACTACAGAGCTACTGTGATATAAAAAAAAGAAAGAAAGAAAGAAAGAAAGAAAGACAGAATGGTTATGGCAAAAAAAAAAAAAACAAAGACAAAAGAAACAGAGCTAAGGATCAGTGAAACAGATTAGAAGATGCAGAAACAACTCCATACACGCTCAGCTATTCTTATCTTTGACAAAGGGGCCAAATACCTTCACTGCAAGACAGATAGCCTCTTTAATGAATGGTGCTGGAAAGACTGGCTTTCCAAATGCCAAAGATTAAAATTAGACCCATATCTTTCACCATGCACTAAACTAAAATCTAAATGGATCAAATATCTAACTATTAAATCAGAAACACTAAATCTGCTGTAAGATACAATGAGTAGAACGCTTAGACATGGGTATAGGCAGAGTCTTTGTGAGCAAAACCCCGATTGAACAGGAAATATCACAAAGAATCAACAACTGGGATCTTATCTTATTAAAACACTTGCACAGCAAGAGAAACCAACAAAGTGAAGAGACAACTCAAAGAGTGGGAAAAAATTTTGCCAGTTGCTCCTCACACAAAGGACTAATATCTAGAATATATAAAGAACTCAAAAAATCAGACCCTCTAAATTTAAAGACCCAATCCAAAAATGGGCATCTAAAATGAATAGACACTTCTCAAATGAAATAGAAGTGGCAAATAAATATATAAAAAAATTCAATATCGCTGGTCATTTGACAGGTACAAATTAAAACAATGCTGAGATTTCATCTCACTCCAAAATGAATGGCTATTATCAAGAAATCAACCAATAACAAATGCTGATAGGGCTGAGGGGAAAAGCAACCTTTCTCCACTATTGGTATAGACTGGTACAACCGCTGTGGAAATCAGTATGGTGAATCCTCAAAAAACTAAAAATAAAAACAAAATGAAAAACATAAAACAAAAAACATTCAACCCAGCCTATTCCCCTTCTTTGTATCCTCCTGAAAAAATTAAAAGCATCATACCACAATGATATATGCACAGCCATGTTTATAGCCACACAGTTTGCAATAGATAAATCTTGGAAACAGCCCAAATGCCCATCACTGGGTGAATGGATAAAGAAGATGTGTCGTTTTTATATAATGCAGTACTACTCTCCTGTAAAGAAGGATAAGCTTGAGACATTTCTAGTAAATGGATGCACCTGGAGACCATACTCTTAACTGAAATAAATCAGACACACATATTTAAATACTGCATTGTTTCTCTGATGTGAGAAATTGAAAGTATAAAAGGAACCAAAATATATAATAGATATTGGCAAATGGAAAGAAAATGTTCAGAGAGAAGGGGAACAAAGAAGGGGAGAGCAGAAAGAAAAGAAATCAAAAGAGAAGAAGGAAAAACTGGAGATGAAGCTTTTGTAAATAAGGAGGGGAAGAGAGGTTGAAAGGGAGGGGAATGAGAAAAAAAGAAGTCAGATATATCATGTACAGGTTCAAATTCTCTGTGATGAATGCATTCATTACGTATATTTAAAATGTACTAATAGGGGCTGGAGGTTCAGCTCAGCGGCGTAAATGTCTGCTTGCAAATGCAAGGTCGTGAGTTCGATCCCCAGCACCAAATAAACAAAAAAAAATAAAAAAATAAAAACCACACAAAAACAAAATATACTAATGAAATAACATACTCACACACACACACACACACACACACACAAAGAAGTCCTTGTGTAGTCAAAGTCATGAAGTTATTCCACTGTGCTTTCTTCTTAAAAGAAACCTCTGGAACTTCTGTTTGATTATTTTACTTTCCACATTTTGGGCCGGTATGGTTGTGCATGCCTGTAATTGCAGCACTTGGGAGGCTGACACAAGAGAATTACAGTGAGTTCAAGGCCAGCCTGGGTTACATAGTGAGACCCTGTCTCAAAAACAAAACGATACAAACAAAACAAACTCCAAAAAAACACATTTAGGTCTAAAATCCAACTGAAATTAGTTTTTGTGGATTGTATGAGGCTCATTACTTTCTGTATGGACAGATAATTGTGTCAGTATCATTTACCCAAAAAAACAATCCTCCATTCCCCAATTACAGAGGAACCTTCATTGTATGTATGTTGTTGGTCTCTCTATTCAATTCTATTATCTGATTTGTCTACCCCTGCCTTAATACTATCTAAATTACTGTTGCTTTATAGTAATACCTTCACATCACTGTCTTAAGTATAGGGGCTTTATAGTAAGTCTTAATATCCAATAACATAAAATTTCTATTTTTCTTCAGTATTGTCCTGTCTATATTATGTTCTGTTTGGTTTTGGTTTTGTTTTGTTGTTTTGGGCTTGGGTTTTGGTGTTTTGCATTTTCACATAGTATTTTATTTATTTATTTGGTACCAGTAATCCAACTCAGGACCTCACATTTGCCAGGCAGGCGCCATGCCGCTGAGCTGTATCCCCGGCCTAAATACTATTTTAGACCCTGTCAGTTTCCACACACATACTCATGTACATGCACATGCACACACACACACACACACACACACACACACAAACACTCTAATCATGTGAGACTTTTGGTCTTGGGGTACAGCTCAGTAGCAGAGAACTTGGCTCACACGCACAAGGCTCTGGATTCAATCCCCATTACTGTCAAAGGGAAATAAAAATATGAGAGTTTCAATTAGGACAACTGAATCTATGGATCAGCTTGAGAAAAACTGACACACTGACAATATTGAGTATTCAGATCTATTAACATGGACGTCTCTCTATGTTGATTTGCTATAATTTCTCCTAAGTATATGTTGTATTTAATGCAGGGGCCAAGTTTATTCATTTTTCATTAGGTTTATGCTCAATTATCTAATATTCTGGATGTTATGATGTTATTTTTAAAATAACAGCTTCATGGAGATATAATTTATATAGATATGGACAATAATCATCACTATCAAACTCCAGATTTTTCAGTACTCCTGAATCCCCTGTAACTATGATGTCACTTCTTATTTTCTCTCAACCAGTAATCTACTTTGTATTTCTTTGAATTTGTCTAATTTGGACATTTCATGTGGCTAGAGTACTACAGTGTGGGGCCATTTGTGTCTGGCTTCTTTCATAATGTTTAGCATAATGTTTTCAGGGTTCATCCATGTGGTATCATCCATTTGCACTGCTGAATAATATTCTCTGAGGAGTCTGAGCCAACTACAAGGTTAGAGGACAGTTTCCACACAAGACTGACTCCATACACCAACTGTGGGCACACAGGGTTCCCCAAACTACCGTAAGTTTGATAATTCAGTAGAAAGACCCCCAGGCTTTACTGAAAGCTGTTAACACCATTGAGATATTTTATTACAGGTGAAGGATGCACATGAACATCACCTAAAGAAAAAGATGCACAGGGCAGAGTTCAGGAAGTTCCAAACATGAAACTTCCCTTAAGGAAGGTACATTCCCTTAAAGAGGGTACATTACTTTCCTCCCCTTGACATGTGACAATATGCAGGAAACGTTGTCAACCAGGAAAAGTCTTTGAGTTCTGATGCCCAGAGTGTTTATTAGGTCTCTGTTATCATTGAATGTGAAATGTCTCCTGTTCAGAGGGGGGCTTTTAAAAGGTGATTGGACCATGAAGGCACTAAGTTCATCAGTGCAGTAACCCATTAATGAGCTTACAGCTGAATGGACTATTAAGAGATAGGGCCAGTTGGAGGAGGGTTACTCTGCTTTCTGCTTCCTGGCTGTCACAAAGGATGCAGCTTTCTTCCACATCTTTCTGCCATAATGTTTCTGCCTTGGAGCCAGCCAGCCGTGGACTGAAACCTCTGAAACTGTGAGCTAAAATAAATCTTCCTCCTTTAAACTGTGTAAATTAAGTATTTCATCCTAGCCATGAAGACTTGCCTAATACAGGCTCCATTATGTAAGCATGATTGATTGATTGCTCATATGTTTGATCTCAGCCTTTAGGTCTGCGTCAGATGGCTAAATCTGACCTAAATCCCCACCTACAGTCACACTGTTAATTTCTGGTATGAGCTCTGAGACTGTAAGGGTGTGATTAGGCCTCACCCTAACGCATGTGGTTAAGACTAGGTCCCAAAACAAAGAGTTTCCTGTCAGGCAAAACATTCCAAGGGTACAGAAATGACCTTCCAGAAACCAAGGGGAAAGGCCAGACCTTCTCCTTGAACAAGGCTAAATTCTCTACCACACATATTCTACTTTATGCTTACGTCACATATTGTTATCTATCCATATGTTGGTGAACACTTGTTTTTTTCCCAACATTTTGGTTCTAATAGTTTATCCTGCTCTTGTCACGTCTGGTTCCTGGTCAGGGAACCAAAGATATCCCTTGGGGTAGAAGGACTGCTACTCTGTTGTCTGAGAAGCCCAGCAACATCATACGCTCAGCCCCAATAAAAAACTAGAGGGTCAAAATTTAATGAAAGGAAGATGCTTTATTTGTGAAGAGGAAAAGGAGAAGATATTTAGCTACAAAGGTAAGAAAGAATCAGGATATGGGGCACTGGAAGGATGGAGGAACTGTAGGCCTTCATTTCCATGTCCAGCTGCTTTTATTGGGACAGGGGTTGTCAAAGACCCCCATCCACCCACCCAGAACTTGCCATGACTGGATTGGCTTCCACGCACCTGCCCCTAACTTCTTATCCAGTGGTCTGTGTGCAGCTTCTTTCTGTCTGTTTACTTGTCCTTGACCTACTTTTCACGGCTTTATCTTCGGGGTGGGTGGCTAGTCAGCAAGCCTGTGTCTTATTCCTGCTTAGCTTAGAGTTAGTAAGGGGCCCTGCAGATGCCTGTTCTGGTCTATAGTAACCCTAGAGTGAATAATATAGTGATTCTAGAGTGAATACAGACATATGTCTGAATATGTTAGTGCTTAGGTGTGAGTGCCTGCTGCCTTAGAGTTAGCCAGGCCCCCCTGGCCTTCCTTATATTCTATTGGAGATACAGGCGGCTTTCTCTCAGTGTCCTGCCTGCTTCTCACTGGTTTCTTGATATAAGTCCCAAGGCCATTTGGTGCCTTTCTTTATCTGGTTTTTCTCTTTCTCTATCCCTGTCCTTGCCCTATTTTCCAGAGAAAATTTTCTAGTAAAGTTTGTTTTTCATTCTTATCCAGAATTCACTGGAAGACCTCATGAGGCCCCTATTCTATTCTCTCTGTCTACAGACCCCTGACCCTGCACTATGAACTTCCATGCACAAGTTTTTATGTAAATAGTATTTTGTTCTTTTAACTTTTCACCTGTTACACAATCAAATCTTATTTTTCTGCCACTGCAGTAAGAATTTAGAAAAGAGGAGAGAGTAGGTACATGTGTCCAGTCCTTCTTAAGCCACAGATACTTAAAAGTGATCTTTCTAAAACATGAACCTGTAAGTATTCTTTTCATTGCAAGTAAAACAATTTCATTTGAACGAGCTTAAGGAAAAGAAACCAAAATTCATTATATGGTAAGTTTTTCATCAAACCCAAAGGAAAAATCCAGGACTCAAGGATAGCTTGCAATCTGGGATTGGGACATGCTTGGGGCTGTCATCTGTCACGTTTTCCATCACATCTGCTTTGTTCCTTCCTCTGTGTAGGCTCTCAGTTTTCCTCTGTTTTATCACTGAACCTGACTGAAAAATAAGGTCACCAACAGTCCATGAGATGCCATTAGCACAGGCCTAGCTACCTAGAAGTAACAGGTCT
Source organism: Dolichotis patagonum (assembly GCA_004027295.1). Taxonomy (NCBI): domain Eukaryota; kingdom Metazoa; phylum Chordata; class Mammalia; order Rodentia; family Caviidae; genus Dolichotis; species Dolichotis patagonum. Next base: position 10,177 of record PVJX010035639.1, on the reverse strand, counting down.
TTCCCAACCATCTTAGCTTACTTACTTAACCTATGCTTGGCCAACAAATATTACCAGTCAGTTTAGCTTACAGAAGCATGTTCTCGTGGAATAGAATGATTGATAAAGACTCACCACACTCACAGTGGAGATTAGCAGGAAGCACTCTCCTAGAAACCAGGATAAACTGACTGAGAAAGATCTTGTCCATTACATTTTCGTAAAAACCCTTTCCAAGACTCCCATTACCCACCATCTAAGTGGAAAGGATCTACCATACAGTTTAGAACTTTTGTAATCTAGTTCCTTCCTAGCTCTTCATATGCATTTCTACCTCCAGAGTCCCCTATCACTCATGTTTAGAATTTACAACATGTACTGCATTTTCACTTACTTGTATGTCTTTCTTATTAGACTCTAAGCTTTGCAGGGGCATGGAATGTACCATATTAACTAGCTACTCCTGCTTCTGGTGAAATTTCTGGCATCTAGTAAGTGTTCTACATGTTTGGGGAGGAAGGATTAAAGTTTGTCACTGTCAGTTCTAGGTTGCCAGTAGGTGTTAATATTCAGCTCAGCCATGTATCCTTGGGGTAAGCCAGGGTAGAAAAGCTTGAGATTAGTCATCTCCTTACATGTATCATTTCCTGTTCATTCAAAGGCTCAGCAGATCCCAGATGATGTATCCTCAGGTGACTGTCTCCCACAAGACTGTCTCTAGGACTTTGATTGGCTCCATATTATACTGACTTGCTCAGCCTCGTTTTAAAATGAATACGAGTGACAACCTTTGAATCTGTGCCAAATCAGGTAATGGAAAAGGAAGCACGTATTAACTAGTTCAAAAGGTTTCTTATGCTTTGATTTTTTTTTTTTCTGGCAGGTTTGTGGAATAAACCCTAAGCACTCACAGATAATTTTAAAATCAAATTATTCTTTTACATCGTGGTAGCTACTTTGTAAATACAATTTGCTAATCAGTCACAATATTAGGATGACAAGCTACAAACTTTAGGGCCTCACATAAAACACAGGTTGTCACACTTTATTTAAATCAGGCCATCTGCACCTGTCCAAACAGCTGCTGTCAAACAAGTCCTCTTTCCTGGATCCATCTCTCTCATCACACTGCTGCGTATTGCTTAGGAGAAATCTGGTTCAAGTGACATAAAATATGATCCAAAATGTCGAGCAAACGGCTATGTAATGATTGTGTCAACTTGAGAAGGTCAGATTTTTAAGTGACTCAGCTGGGAGCCAGGGTCCTTACTTTGTAAATATCCTTAGCCTGTGCAAGAAGAGGGCACAGGTGTGAGTGCTACACTCGCCATGGGGGGGGGGTGTAGCCTGCTTACAGTATAAGAGAGAAGAGGCTTGTTTTCTCTAGACCTCCCTTTTTGTTCTTGTTGCTTTGTTGTGTACTGATGCCTTGAACTGTTGTCCCTGTGCCATGCCATCCCACTGTGAAGCCAGCTGATTATGGACTGAAATCTCAGATTATGGACTGAAACCTCTATAAACTGTGAGCTAAATAAACTTTTCCTTCCTTAATTTTTTTTTTTTAACTGGGGATCGAACTCACAACCTTGCACTTGCCAGGCAGGCGCTTATGCCGCTGAGCTAAATCCCCGGCCCCTTCCTTTCTTAATTTTGGGTGTCAGGTATTTTGTCTCAGGAGTAGAGAGAAAAGTAACCAAACACAGAATTTGGTACCAATGGAGTGGGGTCATTGCTGTGACTGTACCTGACCATGTGAATAAAGAGCCTTTGGAGAATTAGCTTGTGGAAAGAATTTGAAAAGGTTCAGAGATGTTGTCTACAAGAGTAGAGCTGGAATGCCATAGGCTGTTTGTATGGGAGACTCTGGTCAGAGCTCAGAAGACCAGAAGGCGGATAGAAATCCTGCTGGTAAAGATCAGGCTCAGGAGATTTCTGCTTGGAAGAAGAATTGCATTGGGTGCTGGACTCCAGATGATGTGTGTTATGGCTTGGCAGAAAGTTTGTTTACATTTTGCTCATGTCCAGAGACTTTGCATGAGACTGAGATTAAGGGTGGCAAACTAATTTCTCTGGCAAAAGAAATTTGAAGGCATTTGAATGTTGAGGCTATGGCACGGCTATTGTTGGGGGGCTTTTAACCAGATCTACATTGAGAATCAAGAGCAAAGAATCCAGCAAGATGATTTAAAATGTGAGTTTGGCCAAAAAGGAAGCTCCAGTAAAGCTGTGAACTACAAAGATAGAACTGAGGAGCTCTCAATTGCTGAGAAGAAACTAAAAGAGTATGAAAGATGGCCTGAAGGCATCACAAGAAGCAGCAAGTCTCTTCCCTTTGCAGACTCAAGACTTCAAAAGTAAAAGACTTTGCTGTGAGAAACCTGCAGAGTACCATGTTCCAGAATGACAGCAGCATAGAAAATTTTTTCCTCAGAATTGGATTCAGAGTGTCCAGTGATCCAGGCACTGAACCCTACACCCAAGGGAGAAGAAAGCCCAGCTACTGCTCCAGGTCAAGTAGACCTTGGCAGCAAACATCCACATCATACTGCTTTTAGGTGCATGCAGAATGCAAGACTTGTGGGGTTAAGGTTTCCACCTCAATTTCAGAAGAAGGCAAACAGCGTGTCCCTGAGAGGGCAGTGCATAAAGCTGTGAGTGTGAAGCCAAAGGCGCAGTGGAGACACCAAAAATGTGCAAAAGCCAGGAACATGGGTCATCTAAGGAAAGCTGCAAGGAAGGAGCAAAGCAGACCTAAGAGGGCAGCTGTGGGAGCTATAAAAAAGTGCCATGGGGATAGAGTCACTCAAGCCTTGTGGAGCTCACAATTTGCTATAGATTGCCTCAGATGCTGGATATGGAACTGCAACACCTAATGTTTGCCCTGCTGGATTTTGGACTTGCTTTGATTCCATTCTTTTGTATCCCTATTTGTAACTTTTGGAATGGGAATGTTTATCTGGTGCCATTAAATGCTGAAAGTGTTTAACTTAAATTTCATTTGTACAGGGGTTCATAGCTAAGAGTTTGTCTTAAATCTCAGAGGAGCCTTGGGACTTGGACCTTTCAGCCTTGCTAAAACTCTAAGGATTTTTGACAACTTTTTTTTTTTTTTGGTAGCGGGGATTGAACTCATGACCTTGCACTTGCCAGGCAGGCGCTTATGCTGCTGAGCTAAATCCCCAGCCCTTGACAACTCTTGTAAATGGACTAAATGTCTTTTGCATAAAGGGATGTGCATGAGTCTTTGGGCGGCCCAAGGGTAGAATGTTATGGTTTTAATGTAATATAATGTTGATAGACATGATACTAGTTCTTAAGGATTGTTAAACCTGTGTTATAATGTTCAAAATATAAAATGATTAAAATAAGCATGCCTTTGTATCTGGAGACCTATTTTTTAAAAATGTGACTGGCTGCCAAGTCAATAAGGAGTGGATTGTAATGGTTGATACACTGTGTCAGTTTGAGAAGTTGAGAAGGCTAAGTGACTGGCAGGGAGTCAGGGTCCTTACTTTGTAAACATTCTCAGCCTAGGTAAGAGGAGGGCACAGAGGTGGTGTGAGTGCTACGCCTATCCTGAGGGGTGGTAGCCTGCTTACAATATAAGGGAGGATAAGGGTTTTTTCTCCCCTTGCTTTTTGCTCAAAGCTTAGTCGTCTTCTGTCACCTTGAACTGTTGTCCCTATGCCATGCCACCCTGCCTTGAAGCTAGCTAACTATGGACTGAAATTTCCACAAACTGTGAGCTAAATTTTGGATGTTGGGTATTTTGTCTCATCAATGAGAGAAAAGAAACCAAGACAGGTTGGAATTTATTGGTGCCCATACCCAAAAGTTAAAGTTTTAACAACAGATTGGTCTTAAGTCATGCCACTACAATCCAGTTTTTCATTTCAGCTCTGCTTGCTCCATTTTCAGATTTTCCTTTCAGGACCATAATGTGGTCATGATAGTAGTTCTTATATTGTCAGCTTCAAGACCAATGGACAGGAAAGCTGCTCCTGCCCAATAGCCTTGAACTCAACTGTCTTAGGACAAGTGCCACACTACTGTACTGGATACCAGGACTGATGCTAGCAAACACCTACCACAGTTCCATGTGTCTGGCTCAGACTCCTCCAAGTGCCCAAGGCTAAAATGGGGACAAGTGGCTTCCCATGGAAACTCCAAGCAGTGTTTTATCTGAAGAGTGATAGGGTGTTGAGCAGCAAACCAGCAGGCATAACTACTGCTGCTGAGCTTGGTGGCTCTTCAGAATCTTTCCTTTCCCAACTTAGCCAACATGCATTTTCACAAATGATAACGTATTGGAGCTAGAAGTGGTTTTTGTTTTGTTTCTGATATTTTGAGACAGGATCTCACTACACAATTCAGGCTAGCCTTGAACTTACGGGTAAGCCCAGGCTGGCCTCGAACTTGAAGCAGTCCTCCTGCCTCGAACTTGAAGCAGTCCTCCTGCCTCAGCCTCCTGAGTGCTGGGATTACAGGCATGCACCACCATGCCCAGCTGTCCTGTCATTTTCCAGTACTATACTGGGATTACTACAGAGCTACATCCTTGGTCCTTTTTATTTACTTTTTGTTTGTTGTGGGTTTTTTGAGACAGGGTGTCACTATGCAGTTCAGGCTCACCTTGAGCTCACTTTGTAGCCCAGGCTGGTCTTGAACTCACAACAATCCTCCTGCCTCAGCCTCCGGAGTGCTGGGATTATAGGCATGAGCCACCATGCCTGGCTCTTATTTTTTCAGACTGGGTGTTGATAAATTGCTCAGGTTGGCCTTGAACTTTCAACCCTCCTGCCTCAGCCTCTCAAGACATGCCACCCCCAACCTGAGAAATGCCGTTCCACATCTCCTGCCCCACTCTTGAAACAAAAAGGAGAGCTTGCAAATGCCTGGAAAGTTTCTTACTGGATCTCTGCCTACATCAGGAAGAGATGCCTCCAAGTATAGGGAAGGTGACATGAAAGTACATAAACAAACAAAAAAAAATTGCAAGTGAATTAACTTATCCAACCTTCCTCTGATACAGCAGATGAGAAAGACTCCAGCATGAGAAGGATCCATTTCCAAGTTGTATTGAGTACACACTTTTTTTTTCATGTTATATCTAACTCATGGCTCCCCAGGGACTCATAAATTTGCAGAGCATTTACAACTATTGCTCATGAACATGCTGAAGAACATTCTGCAACATTAATAATGTACATTACTTTTTTATTGTAAAGAGAAAAAAATTTCAAAACAATAGGATAACCATGGTTAATACATTGCATATTGTTACCTTTAAATTGGTTACTCGGAGTCCAAAACATAGGCATTTAATTGTCCAAACAATATTAGCACAAACTTTCTTTTTTCTTTTTTTTGTACCGGGGATTGAACTCATGACCTCATGCTTGCCAGGCAGGCACTTATGCTGCTGAGCTAAACCTCTGACTTTTATTTTCAATGAACTAAGAGAAATTACTACTATAACTATCTTAAATATTACATCATATTACATATATATTTTCTTCCTTCCTTCATTTCTCCTTTCCCCTATCCGTTTTTCTTTCCTTTTGAACAGTTTCTTCCCATTTTATAATATCCAATGTCATTTTGGATCTTAATTACTCTTTCAGCTTCTCACACTAGGGAGACAATACAGTGTTTGCACAAATGAGTGGTTTATTTCACTTACGAGTATGATTTCCTGTTGTATTCATTTTCCTATAAAACTCCCCAGTGTATTTTTCTTTATGGCTGAGTAGTACTCCACTGTATAAAAAGACCACATCTTTTTTGTTATCCATTCTGCAGTTGGTGGGCATTTGGTGTGTTTCCAAGAGCTAGCTATTATGAATTGTGCTGCTATAAACATGGGTGCACATATATCACTGTGGTAGGATGTTTTTAATTCTTCAGGGAAGATACCCAGAAGGGGGAAGAACTGGGTCAAATGGGACCTCTAATCTCCACAGATTTCCACAGTAGTTGAACCAGTCTACACTTCCACCAACCATGGACAAGGGTTCCTTTTGTTATTGGTTGATTTTGTTGTTATTGGTTTATTTCTTGTTAATAACCATTCTTTCTGGGGTGAGGCAGAATCTCAGTGTCTCAATTTGTATGTCTCAAATGATCAGTGATGTTGAACATTTTTTTCATGTATTTATTTGCCATTTGTATTTCTTCATCTGAGAAGTGTGTACTTATCCCAGATGTCCATTTTTGGATTGAATCTTTAAATTTGGGAGGTCTGATATTTTTGAGTTCTTTTTATGTTCTCAATAGTAATCCTTTGTCTGAGACACAGCTGTCAAATAATTTTTCCCATATTTTGGGCTGTCTCTTCACTTTGTTGGTGGTTTCTTCCGCTGCACAAAAGTGTTTTTAATGAGATTCCACTTGTTGATTCTCTGTGACAGTTCCTGTGTGACTGGAGTTTGTCTTTGCCTACACCAATGTCTTCAACAGCTTTACCTATTCTATCTCCCAACAGAGTTAATGTTTCTGTCTTAATATTTAGATCTTTGATCCATTTTGCCTTTAGTTCAGTGCATGCTGAAAGATACGGGTCCAACCTTAATCTCTGGCATGTGGCCAGCCAGTCTTTTCAGCACCTTTGTTAAAGAAGTTATCTTTTTTCCAGTGAACATGCTTGATCCCTCTATGAAAGATAAAATGGCTAAGTGTGTTTGGAGTTGTCCCTGTATTTTCTAATCTGTTGCATTGATCCTCAGGTCTGTTTTTTTTCTTTTGCCAGTACCATACTGTTTTTAATCACAGTAGCTCTGTAGTATAATTTTAAGTGAGGGATTCTGATGTTCCCTGCCTTGTTTTTGTTGCCCAGAATTACTTTGCTATTCTAGGTCACTTCTGGTCCCCAGTGAACTTTAGGATTGTTTTCTCTAGTTCTATGAGGTATGCTGTTGGCATTTTGATTGAGATTGTAATAAATCTAACAATTTTGGAAGTACGGCAATTTTCACTATATTGGTTCTTCCTATGCAAAAGCAAGGGGTACCTTTCCATTTTCTGGTATCCTCTTCAATCTCTTTTTTCAGAGTAGTTTTCATTGTAAAGATCTTTTACATTCTTTGTTGGATTGATTACAAAGTAATTTTTTCAAATGTTACATGTTTTTTAAATTTCTCTATGAGTTTGTTATTTGTGCACAGGAATGCTATTGATTATTGACTGTACTGAGTTAAATGACTGGCATTGGTTACTAAATTTAGAAGCTTTTTGGTGGAGTTTTTGGGATCCCCTATTTTCCATAAAATATCTTCAATTTTTGTACCCTGCAGATATAATCACATTTCATTTTTAATCCTGCAGGCTAAATATGGTCACTCGTGTTTTTTGTTTTGGGTTTTTTTTTTTTTTTTTTGGTACTGGGGATCAAACTCAGGACCTCATGCTTGCCAAGCAGGCACTTATGCCACTGAACTAAATCCCCAGCCTATTTTTTGGTCTGAGACAGGGGCTTGCTATGCAGTTCAAGCTGGCCTTGAGCTCACTTTGTAGCCCACGCTGGTCTTGAATTTGCTAGGATCCTCCTGCCTCAACCTCCCAAGTGCTGAGATTACAGATGTGCACCATCACACCTAGCTTTGTTTTTGCTTTTTCTGTTTTCTTGTGTTTTTTGTAACTAAAACTTTAGTGGAAAACAGCTACATTAATCATTCATTTATATATTATCTTAGTATGGTTTTCTTTCATAGTTGCAGAGTTGAATAGCTTTCACAGAAAGCATATGGGTCACACAAATTAAGCATTTTACTATCTTGTACTTTATAGAAAAAGTCTGCCAACCCATACTTTTTATTTTATTTTATTTTTTTTGTGTGCCGGGGAGTGAACTCACGACCTCGTGCTTGCCAAGCAGGGACTTACACCACTGAGCTAACCCCCCAGCCCAACCCATGCTTTTTAGATGATTATGGGCAATAGAATGCAAGTTATGTGACAATCTTTAGCATGTCAACAAAATTTTCCTGAAAGATTGTAAGAAAAACAAATTTTATGCAATACATGGATCATATTTTATAACTTACATTTTCACCCATCCAAACATCTCTGGCTCTTCTACAAAACACCCAGATATGTGCAGTGACGATCAAATTCCATCATCTTTAATAGTCTGCCAGCTCTCAGTCATGGAGACGCAAGAGTACTCACTTCTTTTTGTAGAGGTGAAGTGTGTTTCATTTACCCTTCTCACCCCTGGTGGGTCTGCCAGTGGGCGCTGTGCACGCGTGTGGAATGTGGGGCCACAGTGCTAGAGCAGGGGTGCCGGTCCCTATACCACAGTAGTATCTGTAAGGAGGACGCAGTTCCAGAGCAGTTTCCGGTCCCACTTGGTCAGATCTGGTGACTCCCAGGACAACACACAGGTATCCTACCTGAAAGTGGCCCTCTTCCTCAGTTGACCAGGTTGGATCAGCTGTGGCCCTGCAAGCCCAGGGGAGGGGTCCTGAGAGATTGTCAATGCAGAAACTGCAACCCCAATCACAACAGCAGCTTTGGATTTCCCCTGGCAGCTGTAGCCTAAGTAGTATCTATTATATCAATAAAGCAAGTACTGTGTATCTGAAGTTCCAATTTAACAGGGCAAAATATAGGTTCCTCTATTTTATCTGGCAACAGTCATTTCAGACCCACTGGTCATGCCAAGATGAGCCTTATCTATGCTACAGATTCAAGAATATGGAAAAGGTAAGCCCCCTTCTCACCTCTTACAGATACCTCTGTCCTAGTGCAAATAACTCTGTGCTCCCAGTGAATCCATCTCTTCAAAAGCCCACCAAGGCTGGGTAGTCATGGGATGGGCAGATGACGTGGATCAGTGTTCTGGGCAGCATCAAAAACCCTTGGGACTGGATCATTCTAAATACATCTCATAGCTGCTAATATAAGGGGTTAAAACCTTATTAGAGAAGAACGGAGCTTTTTGTGTTGCCATCAAGTGCACATTTTGTCCCAGGAAACCAAGATTTGGGACAGAGAAAACTGGCATATGCCAAAATAATCAAGACCACTTTCTCTATGTATCTCAGGCTGGCCTCGATTTTGTGATTCTCCTGCCTCATCCTCTTGAGTGCTGTGATTACAGGCATGTGCCACCACACCTGGCTCACCTTACACATTATTTAACTCATTTAATCTGTATGACCACTTCTTATTAGCTACTATTAACCTATTTCAGACAAGAAAACTAAATGGCAAGGAAGGAAACCCAGGCAGCCCAAGCCCTAAACAAATGCTTTTGGCTACCCTGCTCTGGCAGTTCTGAGAGATAGTGAGAGCTGGATCTGGAGACCAGAGACAGCCCCAAATGAGTCTGCTGGATGTCTATATGGGCAATGTGTCAGGAATGGAGCTAATAAAAAGGCCCAGACAAGAACTACATTACTGCTTAGTACTGGTGCCCCAACTCCAGGGTGAGTCTGAGTTATCCAGCCTTAGGTAATGAAATACCTGAGACAAACCCCTTATAAGGAGAGGTTTGTTTTGATTTGGCATTTCAGAGGTTTCAGTCCAGCTGGCTTCCTTGCTTCGGGCCTGTGGAGAAGCAGTACACCATGGCAGGAAGCCTGTGATGGAGCTATGCTGTCTACCTCATGGACAGCCAAGAAGCAGAGAGCAGCATGGGGGACCCAGGTCCCGATACCTGCTTTGGGACATGTCCCCAGTGACTATTTTTACACCAGGCTCCAGCTCCTAATGGTACTGGAGACCAAGCCTTCCATACATGGGTCTTTGGGTGGGGGCCTTTCAAGATCCAAACTATGGCAAAGTCCTAATTTCTCAGCTTCGCATTGCACTGGCCACTGTAACTGCACCTGTTTCCGCCTGCGGTTCCATCACTGCACTATTACCTATTCACTGCTGTTTCCCACACTTCCCATGACTCCTTATTTTTCTTCCCTGACATATTTGGTCACTTTCCTACTCCTCTTCCAGGCAAATTTCAACTTGCATCTGTTGAGAGAGATGCTCACCAAACATCTACTTGTGTCCCTATAATTCTAGCTTGTGGACCTTGGGTGGAAGTGCCATCAGTCACCTCCCAGACAAGGTATTTTAAAATGGGGGTACTTAAGAACCACTGCTGTCTACCCTGCTGACAGACTTTGGTGGCCACATGTTACATAGTAGAGTTTAAAGGTGGACAACTGTGGCTCAACCCGCAGCAATGAACTTTCACTGC
>PVJX010035638.1:0-18093 GCA_004027295.1 Dolichotis patagonum | reverse complement strand
GAGGCTCGTTCATGGGGTGTAAATTGTGTGCCTCCTGTTTGGATTTGGTCACACATCGTATATCTCCATCCACTGCAGTATTAGGATTTTAAAATGAATTTTGATAAGCTCCTAGTAGACATTTTGGAGGGTTCATTAGACCACAGACTTTCAGGACCCTACTATGGATTTATTCTAGGAGCAGGGCTCACTGTTCAGTGATTCAGAGTTGATGGGAATTTTACAGCACATAGCCAGTGTGAATAAAGAGAATCTACTGGGCTTAGGTCTCTATGCCAGGGACTGTGTGAGACATACCTGCATCTTGGTGAGCTCCAGAAATGGCCACACTTTTCTCCAGAGACAAGGAACCTCTGGGAAATGTGATAACCATTCATACAACCTATAAATCACTTTTTCAGTTTTGAGAATTTAGAGTGCTTCATTTTTAAGTTAATCATGAATTTCATACATCATTTGTATTCACTGAAGAAACATAAATACAAAGGAAAAAGTCATCCATGTCTCACTAACATATTGTTACTCTTAGTAGTGAATGGTTATATACGTGTGTAAGGATATATGTATATAGTAAAAGTGATACATAAAGGTTTCTAACCTGCTTTTCTCGGTTAACATATTTGAGCATGTACATCTGTACTGATATAGATCTGCATCAATTTTTTGTCGCTGAATAATATGGATATGCTGCAATTCATTTAATTTTTGTTGGATATTAAAGTCCTTTTCAAATTTTCACTAATAGTAAGTAGTTTAGTAAATGCTTACCATGCCAGGAGACCGATTTAAAATGTTCATTGTATTTATTGCCCTGAAGCCTCTCAAAAGCCTTAGGGAGTAAGCATTGTTCTAGCCTGACCTAACATAATTGAATGTTGAAGTTGGGATTTCATTCTTGCAAATCTGACTTTACAGTTCTTGCTCTTAGCTGGAATAACATATAGTTGGTGACTACATGCTATCATCTTTGATGCACCCTTTTAACTTTTTGGGGGTGATGTGTATTTGGGAGGTAAAGTTGCTGAGTCAGCAGTCCATGTTTTATAGGCTTTGCCAGTTTATATTCCATAAAAGTTTTCCTTCAAATGGTGTAAGAGAATGTTTATTTTCATGTCTTTATTGACACCAGGAGAAAGACTGCATTTAAAAATTATCCTGATTTTCATTTAATTAATCAATCATGAGCTATCTATTTACAGTATCATTTACATTTTTAGTTCTGAGTCATCTGCCTATTTTTCTGTGTTTATCTATTTGGGTTTCTAAGGATTCTTTACATTTTTCACATATGATCATCAAATTGTTGCAAATGATTTTCCCTAGTTGATGATTTACAAATTAGATCCTTTTCAGTTTTACTTTTTTTAATGCAGAACATGACATATGTTCAGAAAATTCTTGGAAAATATGTATATAGGATCATTGAAGTTAACAACCATATTGTCACTAGGTCAAGCAATAAATTCTTGCCAGTTTCCCAGATGTCCCTTGTATGTTCATTCCTGATGCAGTCTCCTTCCAGCCCCCTAAAGAAGACCCAGGGACTCCCTCATCTGGTTCTTTACCTCCATCCATATTGTTCTAGGACTGGCCTGTGTGACCAGTAGAATATGGAGGACATAGTGGCATGTGGCTTCCTGGATTGGGTATAAAAGTTTGCAGTTTGCTAACTTCCATGGATGAGTAACAATGGGGGAAGCCAGTTACCGCGTCCCAAGGACACTCAGGCAGCCCCACGGAGAGGCCCAGTATTGAGGAACTGAGGCTGTTGGTTCAAAAGACCTGGCGAACGGAGGCCTGCTAACAACCTGGTGTTTAGTTGGGAAGCATGATCTCCAACCCAGAGTCCTGGCTAACAGCTTTGCTGCAGGCTGTTGAGAATCCAGAGCCACATCACCCCACTGGGCTGCTCCTGGATCCTGAGCCTCAGAAATTGGCTAATAATGTTTGCTGTTTCAAGGTGCTGAGTTTGGGAGTAATTTGTTGCATAGCCATAACCAATTAATATAACTGTCTGACTTTCATAGTAATAGTTTTCCCATTTACATGTACAGATTTAGCATCTGTGTGCCTGCATCTCTAAACAAGATAGTTTACTTTTGCATACATTTCTGCTTTTCTTACATATGATCATATTGTACTTTTAAATAGGATCTTACCTCAAGATTTTGCATGAAAATTTGTCCATCTAGTTAGACATAGAATTCTTTTTATTTGCAAAAATCCATTGTATACATCTATAACTTGGCAGTAGTTAGGCATCTGTTCCCCTGTTGATGATCATTTGTGTTGTTTCCAGTTTAGAATTGTTAAGAATTCTGTAGTAAGCATCTTGCTGAGACAAAATATCTGACACCCAAAATTAAAGGGGGAAAGTTTAAAAAATTATTTTAATGTAACGTGATTTATTGATCTCCTTCCATTTTAACTCTTTTTTGGACATTAGTCTTTCCCATTATAGTTTTCTGACTGTGAAATCATCTTTAGAAAGACCTTCTTCCTTGTGGTTGCATAAATATCCACCTACATATGGTGGCTACTATTATAGTTTTATTAAAGTATAAACCATTAATTTCCTTGAAACGTTTTGAATCTACGGTAATAAAAGTGTTTTAGTTTTTGAGTATTATGAATATAGTTAGAAAGTTGACTGCATTATATTGCCTCTTCTCATTGGTCCTAAGTGCTACCTGAATTATAGTTTTATGAATATAGTTAGAAAGTTGACTGAATTATATTGCCTCTTCTCATTGGTCCTAAGTGCTACCTGAATTATAAAGTGGGGCCCCATATGTGGCTCTGCTTCTCAGCACCCTACTTTGTTCTTTGATCTTCCTGTTGGCTATTTTTTTTCCCTTTGACTGTTTTTTGTTTGTTTGTTTTTACTGGACTCTTCTCTAAATCTCTGGCAGGGCATGTCCTTGCTCATTGCTCCTGTTTTTTGTTTTTTTAGCGTTTTTCTGACTTTTTTTTCCACATTTTGCTTTCTAGGTGAGCTTTAGGATCCCTTTGTCAAATTCTTTTTCTTTTTTTGGTCAAATTCTTTAAAAAATTATATTCACATAAGAATTATTGTTAGACTTGTGCTGTAGATTTGTTTGTGGAAAAACTGATTCGTTTGGTATAAATTAATCTTCCCATGTAAGAATGTCGCACTTTTGGCCATTTCCTTTGGGAAATTCTTTATATTCGTAGTGAGATTTTGTAGATTTTATTTCAATTTACATCTGGCACTTTATTCTTATGTCTTGTTATGCCCAGGCTAAGAGCTTACGAGGGGTGGCTGTACCCAGGGACCACAGGAGCTATTTCTGTGCTTCCTGCAAGACTTGCACGAGAGGCCCCTGAAGGCTGTTCTGCTAAGAGGGGACTTTGGAGATGCAGGTGTATGTTGGGATGCTGCTGCTGAAGCGCCTCACCCAGGCGCTGCCTGTGGACAAGAGCAACTGGGAAGGCTTAAGGAAAGGACACTTTCGGGAAAAAAAAAGATAATTGAGCAATGTAGTGTGCATTAGAATTCCAGACAGAAACACACATCTGCCTGAGAAGGGAGTGGGCAGCAGTATTGTCTGTGCGACCGGCCAGTGGGGACCTGGTAGGGAAGGCCTGACGGGCGTGAGCATCTGAGGATGCTGCCTCTTCTCCCTCTGCAAGCAGAGTTCTCCCTCCAGCATGGCTGTACCCAGTGCTGCTAAACAGTCGCTGTGAGTTCCAGCTGAGACTGGCGTGTAGTTTCTGCCGTCCCCCTCTTTACCAGCTTGTCATTCAGGAGGCCAGAACCAAAGAACTTTGTTTTTGAGTTATGATTTCATATTTCAAATCTGTTTTTGTTGGGATGATAAATAATGTTACCTGTTAAATATAACAGGCTGGTCAGTGTTGGTTCTTGTGACATTTGGGAACTCTACACTCCAAAGAGATATTTAAATTTGATGTTAAAGGAAAGAGGGCAAAGTTCTTTAAAGAATATATTATTTTAATAATGGCTTCCTATTTATCCCAAAATAGGAATAATTCATGGCTTTAACCCTAGAATAAGTATATGTCATCCTGTTGTCACCATGAGGGAAAGTCTCAATTATTTTGAAGGAGCCTCCTGCCCCCCATACCTTGGATTTCATAAAATCTAATTTAAATTACACCCTTGGAAAAACTGAACCTGAAAACCTTGCTCAAATATTTTTGATGTGGAGTTTCACATTTTTTATTTGGTCCATCTCTCTGAGCCCACACACTTTGGTCCTCCGTATGGTGCATGTCTCCGGCTAGGTCCAAAATGAATACATTAATGTATGTGTTTTCCTATCAGTGCCTAGTGTTCAGGGTGAAAAAAACAGAGGGGAGTATCATAGAAGGCTCACAGATTTTTTCTTTTTTGGAAATACAAAGTGCTTTTTGTGATTCTGTGCATGAGCCATCACCAGATAACTTCATCCAGAATGCACAGCAGTGCTGTAATATGGCTCAGCCTGGTGCAAAATACCTCATTTTGTATAGAAATGCAGAATTGCTTCATGTAGATAGAACAGAAAGAATCTTTGCTTTATTCACATATGAATAAAACGTCTTTGTTCATGGGAAAGAAAAGTGCTTCTTATTGTTTGGAAGCTTGATGAATTTTAAATGAAGCTGGTGGCCCACTATATTGTATTTGTTAGGGGGAAAATTAGCTTTGCTTGTACAAGTTCAGAATCTAATGTCTAATCTAGCTTACACCGCTAAGCTAAATCCCCAGCCCTAGCTTAACCATTTTTTGTGCATGTATATTCTCTTCCACATAAAATTTGATATAGTTTCCAAGAAATTTAAAAACTATAATGTAAGACTAATGTATCATGATCCAGGAAAATATAGATACTTGTGGAAAGGTAAAGTGGGATTGCATGGGGTATATTCATGTAAGAGTAGTCATGTGGAAAGATCCATGGGGTTGATAATACTGATCCACAGATTTGATGTTGAGCTTCCTGGCAGCCAAGTGAAAACAGGGAAGGAATAAGCCAATCCATTTTCTGGCTCTAAATGGACTCCTTGAAGCATGCCCACCACCAAATGGGGTGGAACATTTAAGCTTTCCTGAAGGAAGGCTGGCCAATAAGAACAGATTAAGTGTAGAGGGCCCCTGTGAACCCTGGCAGCCCAGTGTCTATGCTTGGGCCCACTCTCTTTTGCCCAGGACCACAGGCAGAAAGAGGACTGGCAGAGTGCCAACTGTACAACCACATTGCTGTTCACCCCCAGATGCAAACTTGTAGCCTCATACAAAATATTCACTGGTTCTTAGCAAAATGAGAAAAAGTAAGGACAAATAAGGGGAAAAGTAAATTTCTTTCAAATATGAATGTACTTGGTTTCAAATAGTATGTCCTTCCTATAATTTTAGGATTAAAATTCATTTAAAAATGAAATGGCAGGGGTAGTTTAAAGTTTTTGTGCCCTTTGGTGGACAGTGGAAGATTGGACATGGTTTATTGCCTTGTAAGCCTATGGCTGCTGCTGCGGGCATCTCCTGCCTGTGCAGTCCTAAAGTCTGGAAACTGCTGCTCTCTTGGGCTCGAAGCTGCCCTCCCACTTGCTTTGCATCTGAGATCGAGGGTCTTTTCTTGGGTCTTCTCCTTCCCCACCTGAAAACCGCAGCTCCCAGGAAGCCCCCTCTTGGCCTTCACCATCCTTCCTAGGCTTCTCCTCCAGCACTGTCCCCTGGATAGGGCTCCTGAGGCATCACACCCTGGTGTGGCATGGCTGCGGGTTCCAAGGATTCTGGGTAAGAGGAGGTTTGACAGCTGAGGCAACACTGGACCTAAAGGGTCCTTGGAAGGACAGTCACTCATCATGGATCTCTACAGCATGACTCACAGCAGCAGGTGTTGCATGTGGCTCCGAAGTCTTCAGCCCTGGCTCCCCTGCAGAAGGTTAGAGAGACCTTGACAGACCCTCAAGGTAAATAAGAGCCATTACCTACTTGAGGTACTTAAGGGGACTTGGTTCATCTCTGTTTCTGTCAATTAATGGATGAGTTTTGAAATTCTTCAAGGACTCTTGCTGGGAAGATCTCAGTAGGATGGTGGGGTGGTGGGGTGGGTGGGACAGTGGTATGGCCAGGTGGTAGGATGATGGGTGGTGGGTGGTGGATAAGGTGAGGGTGCCTTTTTGTTACCCAGCTACAGTGATCTTAGCTACTTTGAGATGCAGAGACATATGGTTAAATTTATTTTAAAAAATCTTTTGAGTAAGATGTACTTAACAGTCTTTCATTTATCTTAACTTGGCATGTATTTAATATTAATCTAATCCTGAGCCCTTTTGAGTTCTTTCATTGTTTTCATTTTAAAACCATCTCAATGCTTAGAAGTCACTTAAGTCCCTATCTTTCAAGCGCTGGCTGTTGAGCGGTGGCCACAGCTGAGAACAGGTGGCTTTGCTTGCCTGGTGTCGTGATGGCTGCCCGCTCCGCTTCCTTGGCTCCCTCCATGGTCTCTGTGGAGCTGGATCTCTGGTTCCCACCTTCCCTGGCTGTCATTTCACTTGAGTCTCCCTGCAGCTTCCTTGAAGGAGGTGTTAACCCACAGAGAGCACTTAAAAGTGCTCATCAGCTAGAAGAATAAGCTGCTAGCAATGTTTCTTCTGCTTTTTGCATTTTAAAAAGGTTGTATCTTTTTTTCTCCTTCTCAACTTTTAGAACAATTTAAAAGAACCCTTTTGGAATAGATTTTCACAGCATCGTGACCAATCCAAGTGCTCCTCTTCAGACAGGTCTCAGTGACTGTGAAATGAGATCTTCGAAGTCGTACACATATTGGACGTTTCTTGTTGGAGCCCTGTATGTGTGTTGCTGCTGAGTTATTGGTGATGTCTTCCCCTCCCTACTTTCCACTAATATGTGTCCCTCACAGCAGGGAGCTGGGAGGTGAGGGGCTAGACGGCTCTGAGAAATTATTTCACATAGAAGTCACAGTTTTGGACATTAAACTTGTAGAATGTTGATTGCTTAGCAAAAGAAGGAAATTTGTTTTCTGTGAAGCAATCATGGCTATAGAATGAATGAATGCTGTAGGATAAACTGACATGGCTTCAGGTGCTCTGATGACCTTATTCAACTTCCCGTTCCAGGTACGTGTGTCACTTGGTGTCCTTAGTGGTGTCCCATGCTTTGGCTGGGGCTTTTCCTTCACCTGGGGACCCCTCCCCTCCTCCTAGACTCTCCCAGTGCTGCTCAGTTTCCAAGGCTTGGTTCCCACCCATCTCCCAGGGCACTTTGCCATACTCTGGGCTCTTGTCAGACTTCTTTGCACACATTCATGGTTTGCACATCTGTCTCTCCTGCTGCATCATGACCCTGTCTCATTTCTGCTTCCCATTAAGCTTGGGCCACTATAAATGCTCAGCAAAGTAGGATTTTCCCATCTGAACCTAAAAGTGGCCTGAGCAGCAAGTCATGAATGCACAAGAACCACAAATGGATGAGTGTTGTAAGTGACTCAGAGTAAGGACTCAGAGTATGGAGCACTGGTGACAGCAGGGAACCTCTGATCCCACAGGAAGTTTCAGTTTACTTTAGAGTAGGACATGGAGAAGACAGCGAGGAAGCAACTTGTCCACTGGGGTCCCTTCTGTTGCCCATGGACCTGCTCTCCTGAGCTTCATAGTGGGTAGACATTGTGTCTTACAAGTACCTGCTAAAGGGATGCTCCAGAGAAAAACTCTCAGTGCCTGGAGATTAGGATACTATTAAGTGAACAAGAACTTTTTGAAATCTATTGAGATGTGACCATTCCTGCTTTCCAAAGCAAGGACTGGTCTCCTTTGAATATTGAGAATGAAGGAAATCTTCGTTGAAAAACTTTTCCCACTGTAATTCAATCCTATTTTGCAAGCCCTTTCAAAGGCTAAAGTACATTGGAAATAAAGGGGGCATCATATATTTAATTTGTTTTCAAATGGTATAGTGCAGAGAAGGAAAATTTGTGGTGGGGGGGTTAATTAAAGCAAAAAAGGCAAAATTTAGGGAATTCGGGAAGGGTATTGGAAATGCTTTGTAATAGAGGGAAATTATTTGTCCTGTTCTTGCAATTCTCTGTAAGCTAGTTATTTCAAAAATGAAACATTTAAAAAGGCAAAAGTAATTTCTTTCTTTCTTTCTTTCTTTCTTTCTTTCTTTCTTTCTTTCTTTCTTTCTTTCTTTCTTTTTAGTTTAAAAGAATGAGGATTGCTAACAGTCCGTAGGCAGCAGTAGTTGTGCTTTGTGGTTGAGGGTCTGTTCAGATAGAACTGAATTTTGGCAGGTATCTGTGTGCCCCTTCTGACTCTGGCATTTAAAAAAGAAGTGAATTAGTCTTATTCACAGCTGCCATAGGTCAAACTTCTGCCAACAGAATGTGGTCAGTGGAATGAGTAATAGTTTCCCAGGGAGTCCACGATCTAATCCCTAGAACACTGAGTATGGCAAATGGATCTTGTAGATGAGATTAAATTAAAATGGATTATTCCAGGTGAGTCAGTGGCCCCATATAATTACAGAGGCCTCTGTATAAAACAGAGGCAGATGGAAGGCAAGAAGGCAATATCAAGATGGAAGTAAAAGATGGGCATGATGTGATGCAAGAATCAGGACTGAGGAGTTCAGGCAGCTTCTTGAAAACAGAAAAAGCAAGCAAACAGGTTCCCCCAAAGCCTCTGAGGGAACTGGCCATGCTGATATTCCCATGTTGGCCCTGCAAAGCTGATTTTAGCTTGCGGACTCCAGGACTGTAAGGAAATGCATCCATGTTGCTTTAAGCCACCAATATTTCTGTAATTAATTGTGGGAGCCATTGGATACAGATTGCTGGATGAGGGAGTTCTATACCGGTTCATGAGCAGAAATGATGGCAAAACATGAGTTCTGGACCGTGCTCATTAACATTTCAAAGAATTGTCCCCTGGCTCAAACAAACTGTTTTTATACTTTGCTCACTTGCTAGTGTCTTAGTTTGGTCCCTATCTTTGATCACCTGTATGACAAATGGAATGAATTTTGGTTCACAGCTAACAGGCTGAGGGCTACACATCACTCCACTGAGATGCCACAGACGCTGGGAGACTGTTTTGCTTGAAATGCCTGGCTTAGGTGGCAAGTTGTGGTTTTGTCTCCAGGCAAAGGGGAGAGGTATTGGGTAGTGGGGAGAGAGGGAAGGGGAACTGATTCCCTAGGCAGGGTTCTGCAGTCTGTGTGAAGGGAGGACATTTTTCATAAAGGACTCCTGTGCAGATTTAGATTTAGATTTATTACCTCATTACTTAAGGAGCTATAAACATAAAACTGTTAATGTATGCTTACAGCTCAAAGAGCACTGTAAACTCCAAAGTTAGTTCAAATCAAATGCAAATGAAGCTCCAGACCCCCAAAAATTCAAATTAACATCACCAAATTAATGTCACAGGTAACTGTTGTTTTGCTAAATCTAAAGTTTGGTGTTCTCAGTGTGATTTCACACACATTTGTAAAGTTCTGACATAATTGTATTTGCTTCAACAGAACTGTGTTTAATTCACTACTAAAAAAAACACTGTGTGGTTGAAAGAAGCATATATAGTATAGAAGTATATACATCACTGTGACTAATCAGCCTACCCAGGAGAGTTTTCAGGCTCTGATACAAATATTTAGTTACTTGTATTTGTGTAAAAATCTGAAAAGACCAAGGCAAAACAGTGGTCCCTGCTTCATAGTTAGAGGTTAAAGCCTGGGCAGTGATAGCCCATGAGGGATGTGGTCAGGTTGTATTGTAAAAGGGCTCACATGGTGGCAGGACTTTTGGTTTACTGGCAGTGTTCAGTGCCATGACCCATGTGGCTCTTGAGGTTCTTGGGGTGAAGGACCATGAAAGGATGAGAAAATGAAGAGAGAAAGCTGGGGTCAGGTGGAGCCCTTATTTGGTGGGAGGAAAGGTACAGCTCAACCAATGCAGCCTGTTTATTTATATGCTGGGAAGGATAGATGTCAATTCCTGCTCCACTGCCTAGCAACCCATTGCTTGGATTGTCTCAGGGCTTGGTGTTTTTTCTGGGCTGTAGCAACTTCTTCAGGTGGCTGACCAGGCTCTTTGTTTTCTGGTAGGGCCACATCTGGGTCATGCCCTAGCTTAATTTCCAGCTTCAGAGGCTCCTAACAGTTCATTTCATGGCTTGAATATTTCTTTCTTTTTTTTTTTTTGTTCCAGTTTTTAAAGGCACACCATAAAACATAAATGTGCAGATTGCTGGGTTGTTATAAATAGTAATGTACCCCCATCAAAAGCAAGACATAGGGCATTATCAGAAATCCCTCCATGTTGCCCTTTAGGGCATCCTACTGCACCCCAAATAATTACCATTCTTCTTTTGTGGTGTTCACTTACTGATTTTATTTCTAGTTTTACAACCTAAGTAGGCGTTCCTAAATACTATGGGTTACTTTTGTCCAGTTTTGAACTTACCAAAATAGGGTCATGTTGCAACTTTTGTGTTTTGATTTCTTTTCATCTATTGCTTTATTTTTTAAGGCCCACCCATGTCCTGTATGGCTGTCATTTCTCCCTTTTTATGGGAGTATAGAATATCCCCGGGGAGCTGTACCATGATTTACTGAGCCTTTCTCCTATGGGGAGACTTTGGGGTTGGTTTTGAGTTTTGGGTCTCACAGGTAATGTTACCATAAGCAGCCTCATTAATAGCTGCTGGAGAGGGCATGTCCTTAAGAGCACTGTCGTACTGTGTGGTGTGCACTGCTTAGAAGCATTGTCTCATCCTACAGAATGGCCTTCTGTAGTCATTTTCATCTTAATTTGCTTTTCTGATTTTGACTGAGTTTGAGAACACTTTCCTGTCTTTATTGACCATTGGATTTCTTCTGTTGTAAAGTGTCTGCTCAACTCCTTTCCTCATTTTTCTATTGAATTGTGTGTTGTGTTATTGATTTACAGCGTATATATTCATTCTTGATAAATGCCTTTGTTTGTATGTCTGACACTGTATTCTTATTGTGGACATCATTTCTCACTCTCTCAGTGGGATCTGTTGATGAGTTTATATTCTTAATTTTAAAATTGTCAGGTTTCTCCATTTATTTCCTAAATGATAAGTGCTTTTGTATATTGTTTAATACATCCCATGTCCAGATTATAGTATTATTTTTCATCTTCTAAGCTGTGTTGTTTGTTCACACACAGTAATGTAAGTCAGGCAGCGTGGTGGGCCTGAGGGGTTACCCGGTTCGTTGGCTAATCAGTTAGCAACCTCAGAGTCTTGAATGGTGGCAGGAGACACAGGACTCCTGGGTCAGAAACACATGACTCCCTCTTTCACTGTAGTCATAGGGCCAGAGTATCTGTGTGTCCTTGAGCCTGTGTCCTGGGTCCACTTTCCCATAGGCCATATGTACAAGTGATCCTCACCTGCAGTGGTTGGGTTGGAGGTGAGGATGCCATGGCCAAGGGAACTGGAAACTCTCACCAGTGGGATGGAAGCTTCCTTCCTGTTGCCCCTGAGGGAGATATTGTCTGTATTATACTGGACAGAATATAAACCTGCTCTTTTCCTTAGGGAGAGACCCTATGTCTTCAGAATTTAGAGCAAAGGTACTAGAATTATCTCCCAAAGCTATAACCTACTTGTAACCTTGTTACTTGTTTGTGTGTGGCCAGGTGAGTGTTAGCACCATCCATGCTGACTCACAACTACCCTAGCATCTGGACAAAGCTGTTTTCCAGGGGACAGGTACAGGTGAGTTAGATCTCGGTTGCTGTGCAGGGGAGGTGAGAGGTGCCGATGGGCTGGACTACCTGTTTTAGAGACAGAATTGTCAGGACATCACAGGATGGTGGTGGAGGGGAAAGGGCTGAATGAGGGAGATGTGTCAGGGGTAAGGGTTTGTTTCATTGGATCTTTGTCAGGCGTAGTGGTGCATTCTTGTAATCTCAGCCACTCAGTAAGCTGAGGCAGAAGGATTGCATATTGGAGCTGTTCTGTGCCTGAAACTTTCATCTTCGGTATTACTTAATGTCATTGTAGCAGAACTGTAAGTTTAATGCTCAGAACCCAAAGTATTCTTTTTTATGGCTAGTCTTCCTTAAACCCATCTTCTGTGGATATTGACTTGTACCTGCTCATTTCCCTTGCCTGACAGCAGATGGAGGAAGAGGCAGGCTTTGATGACCTTTATTTTGCAAGTTTGTTCAATCTTGGTTAGCTGACCCACATACTAATGGTCACGAGATTCTTACCACCTTGATTTGGCTCTGGAATTGAGTCTGAGCCACTGTCTTTTTGCTTTGTCATCCCACCTGATTGTTAGGAAGTAAAATCACTGAATTTTTTGAGTCAGTAATTTCAGTTCAACAAAGAAAAGGCGAAATATATGCAGGGTTTAAAATCTATTTTGGGATTACAGAATAATCCTTTCTGATTCAAGTATCCGATAAAAACTTCTGTGTGAGGATAGGAAAAGACCTGTGCAGGCTAGCACAAGTACAGTTGAAAGACTGTAAGATTCTTGTTTAAGTTGCTTAAATAATGCCACCCACCTAGTCATAGAGATGAGACGTTCAGCATTTTAAGAAAAGCAGATGTATCCAGATCTGAACTTATTTGATGAATAGATACAAGGGTGATTTTTGCAAGAACACCCTTTTATCTTACTAAAGGAATTTTGGTGATACTTTTTAAAAAGCAAGCTCCTAAAATGAATTTACATAGTTCTAAATTATGAAAGCAGACTGACACATAATTTTTTAAGGGCACATCCTGTGAAGGAAACACAGTTGCAAATTATTGAGCAAGGTCACGAACATTTTCATGGGAAGGAAGAGTGTGATATTTATTTCTACCTTTTCTTCTCTTATCAACATCTCATAACAGACCCACAGTACATTTTATTGTGGCTATATATTTGCTACAGCATGTCAGTGGCACCTCATTTGACTTTAGTCCTTTAGCCTTGAGCAAAAAATGACATTGTGGAAACAAATCCTGTACAGATCCTTGGCCCTGTCTACCTAGGAAGAGCGGGCGGTGGACTATGGGGAGGGGAGTACAGAAAGGCACCTAAGATTGACTTTTCTTATAAGAGATTTGGGACATTCCAAGACATTCCAAATAGTAGTGAGGCTTTCAAAACTTTCTGAGTTGTGAATTAGTTCACAAGTTTCATGGGTTCTGGCTTACATTTGCTTTCTTGAAATCCTGGAAATATCTGGTCCTTATCTTTTAAAATTTTCATGAATAATTTATTTTTTTGGTGCTGGTAATTGAACCCAGTCCGTTTACACTGTGCTATATGTCCACTCCCTGTAAAATTTTAAAAAAATTTTAAGGCAGGGCCTCACTAAATTGCCTGGGTTGGGCTTGCATTTGTAATGCTAGTGCCTCAGCCTCTCAGAATACAGTAGGTGTGCACCACTACACTCTGCTTTTTAGATGGAGATCCAACTGTAATTTATGTATGTAGTTTGCCCTAAAATACTTCTATGCATTCTTTCTCCTGTCCATCTCTTTTTCTTCCACTTTCTTTCTTTTTTCCTGTTTTGTTGTTACAATACTTGTTTCCCAATGACCAGCCTGACTCCAGTCTCCAAACACAGAAGAATGTAAAATCAGGAAGGTGTCTTCTCTCTGAAGCCAATGTGTTGGCAAAAGCTACAAGGACCCCTGCAACACCCCAACATCTTCTGGGAGAGTGAATAGCGCAGATGGTGCCTGGTATTCAACAACCTTAAAAATAAGGAGGTGTCTGAGCCCAAAGGAAGTGAAGAAAGTAGACACCCAGCCACACTCTGTGGGTGATCTTTTTTCCACTTTGACATTTCACTAAGTCTCGCTTTTCTTGGTATATTGGGAAGTGTGGTCATTGTAAGAGGAGGTGATATCAGGGTAATAAAGGAGTTTGGGAGCTCCATGGGACCATGGTAGCACTGACAGTTTCTGTCCATAATGTGGTGGATGATCACCCTTCTGCCTAAGAACACGTTCAACTCTCTGACTAACTGGGCAGTTTTTTAAAAAATTTAAATTCTACATATATTGTTGTTTTCCCTTGAAGGATGCATCTTCTCATGCATCTATGCTTTTTGTTCAGCTGGCTTTTTCTGCAAGAAATTTTTTGTAACTTTTTGGTATTATGGCTCATATAATTCTTGTCAAGTGATCAAGACAAAAACACAAGTCAGTAATTTTGTGCTCTTACTTATTGCAAAACCACTAAAACAGGTTTGCTTTCTTCCATGAATCCGCATGCTTTTATTTCTCCCCAGTCTAGCCCTTGCATGATGAGAAATTCTTTTTCATCTTCTTAACTTCGCTGGCAGCTCACAGGCCAGGAAAGCACATGTGTAGAGACAGTGTGGTTCTTGCTTTCTCGTTCATGGTAGTAGTTAGCCCCACTGTACCTATACCAAGTGCCTGAGTCCATTTTTTGTTGTTACAAAGAATATAGCAAACCCTAAAGAACTGCTGATGATTTATAAGGAATAAAATTATTCATCTCATGGTTCTAGGGCTTCAGGTCCACGAAGCCACATCTGGTGAAGTTCTCCTTGCTTGTGGGAACTCTGCAGAGTCCCAGGATGGTGCAGGGTATCACATGGTGAGAGGACGAGGTAGCCAGAGAGAGCTTGCCTTTACAACAAAGCCACTCCCGTGAGAATCTACTAATCCACAGAGCAGGATCACCTCTTACTGGTGTCGCCTCCTAACATGTCACAGTGGGGATTAAATTTCAACATGAGTTTTGGTGGGGATGTTCAAACCATAGCTCCAAGCAAAACAATGTTACCATATCTACTATCATTTAGGATCCAACTTTTCTGAATTTTGTTGGAGAAAAATGTCAGAAATAGAAATGTAAACAGCACCCTTCACATGCCCACAGATGTGGGCCCTTCCATTCTTCTGTTTGTGCGGTAACTGGCTGAGCGCCCTGTTAGTTGGCATCCACTGTAGTATGCTGGCCATGCCAAGTTCAGTAAGGCAGCTGAGGTCTTGCCCCCTGAAGGCTTGTGAATGCCACATTAGCACTGGGGGTTGTGAAGAGATCTGTAGGAGGACATCTTGCTGCGCCAGGCCTTCAAGGAACCCCCGAACTGAGCCTTGAGGACAGTGCCAGTGGGGTGGGAAGACTTTCTGGATAGTGGGAGTGGTCTGACAAGGTGGGACAGAGCAGCGAATTCCAAGTGACTGAAGATTTAGTGCTTGTGAGGATGGTGGCAGTAGCTGAGGCTGGAGAGAGGCCGGTAGCATGCAGATTGTTGAGGCACAGGGCTTCATTTTAAAGGCCAGAGAGAGTCAGTGATCCATGTGGAGAGTGACATTATTTGTGGGTGTTCTGGGTGGATCATTGGCAGCAGTGTGGAGCAGAATGTGAGGAACTGTGGTATGAGGCTCCTGAGTAGCTCTGGGATGAGATGATGGTAGCTGAGCTGAGGGTGTGTTTGAGGGCATGGAGAGAAGGAAAGGGAGCAAGATGTTTGGGATGTAAAATGAGGTGTGTGTGTGTGCGCATGTGCGCATGTGTCTACCCATGTGTGCACTCCAGGAAGTTCAGTGGGTCCTTGGTGGCCCTGAAGGTCTCTGTTGCGAAATGTGAATCAGACTTTTTCCTAGAAGCTTTTGCAAGTGCACACTGCTGACTTCCTGGCTGTTTCTGTTTAATTGAGGTTCTGTGTTCTTTGTTGTTTTGTCATGAAGAATGCATCTTCTAATTTTCAAGGAGAAATCACATTGTTTTATGCCTTTCATCATATTTTTTTTTTGGTAAAAGGACAGATGTAACACATATACTTGTGAATGTGTGTGGTATGTGTGTGTGTACATTCTTTAACATTTTGTAAGGTCTAGGACAACTTTCAGAATTCTGACTTATCAACTTTGTTAGTAGTGATTCTACTAACTAAGAAAAGGTAGGCAGAGAAGGGGAATGATAAGTTTGTAAATTTTTGGTTTCAGTGGTCTTTGGAATGTCTAAAGAAAATTTCCAGCAGGCAATTGTTAAAAAAAAATTTACTGTTTAAGAGAGAAGTTTGGCTGGGGTTACAGATTTCCTAGCTAGTAGCATATATCAGTGATCAATACATCCACCGAATAGATAAAATCATTTTGGGGGATTACTACACCTGAGGGATAAGGATCCAGAAGGCTGATGTTGTAACCCTGGTTGCAGAGAAAGGTAACTGAGGAGGGTCTGGGGAAGGCAGGGAGAAGGGCCAAGACAATGGATAATTTCAAGAAGACAATGTTAAGTTGCCTCCAGATGCCTGGGAGAGGTCATCTAAATGCAGGGCCCAAACCTGTCCTCAGGGGATGGGAGTTAGAAGGTCCTGATGAGAGCAGACTATGAGGGGCATTGGAAGGGGATGAGGAGGTCTTGGAGGATAGAAATTCAGCCCCAGTGCCCACTGATTGGGGTTGTTTTTCTCCTATAACATGAGTGCAGTGGTGGGAGGTTGCTAGTGTACATTTTGGGGTCTTCATCTTTGCTGTTCTTTTTTTTTTTTTAAATTTTTTATTTGAAAGAGAATAAAACAAAAGAGGGCAGTACAGAGCAGATCAGAACAGGACAACATAGGCAACACACTACTTTACATTAAGACAACTGGACATCAATAGTAGCTAACACCATATCACTTACTCTGCTATAGTTGAGCATAGTTTCAAATAGAATAATATCAAAAATAACACAATAGTATAAAGCCATGCATAGAGTGAAAGAATTACAGGGCTTTCTGAACCGAATAACAGAAAATGATCAATGGGTACTATAATATCTCATTTTTGATAAAAAATTTTTGTTTAAACTATCACACATATTCAACTCCCAATAAGACACAATGTGATAGATAGAACCAATGGTAGTAGAATATAAGCATGGTAGGACTTCTAAGAAGGATGATATTAAATCAGCAATAGCTGTCATAATGTTTTGTTTTCTTCAAAACAGCTGTTCATACCATCACACATGATATAGTCAAACAAAACAGAATAAAACCATTCCAGCTGATGAATGAAAACATTGAAAGTCTTCAAAGCTGAGATGGGGACTCATGCTTACCATAAAGTCTTATATACTCTTATCAACTCTCATACTAGGGAGACTATATGGTATTTACCCTTTTGAGTTTGGTTTATTTCGCTTAAGAGAATGGTCTCAAGTCGTGTCCATTTATTTATAAATATCTTGATGTGATGATTCTTTATAGCTGAGTAGTACTCCATTGTATAAAAATGCCACAACTTTTTTATCCATTCCTCAGTTGATGGGCACTTAGGTTGTTTCCAGGATCTGGCTATTACAAATTGTGCTGCTATAAACATGGGTGCACATATATCACTGTGGTATGATGTTTTCAGTCCTTCTGGGAATATGCCTAGAAGCGGAATAGCTGGGTCAAATGGGACTTCCAAATCCAGCTTTTTGAGGAATCTCCAGACTGACCTCCAGAGTGGTTGCACCAGTATACACTCCCACCAACAGTGTAGAAGAGTTCCTTTTTCCCCACAGCCTGTCCAACACTTGTTGTTGGTAGTGTTTTCTATCTTGGCTATTCTTTCTGGAGTGAGATGGAATCTCAGTGTGGTTTTAATTTGCATTTCTCTCATGACTAATGATGATGAACATTTTTTCATGTATTTATTTGACATTCATATTTCTTCATCTAGAGCTGTGTATTCATTTCAGATGCCCATTTTTGGATTGGGTCTTTGAATTTCGAGGGTCTGATTTTTTTGAATTCTTTATAAGTTCTAGACAGAAGTCCTTTGTCTGAGGAGCTGTCCATGAAGATTTTTTCCCAATTTGTGGGTTTTCTTTTCACTCTGCTGGAAACCTCTTTTGACATGCAGAAACTCTTTAATAAGATGTGGTCCCAGTTATTGATTCTGTGAAGTATTTCCCGTGTACTTTGGTTCTTGTTCATGAATTCTCTTCCTACCCCTATATCTTTGAGGTTTTTACCTACTTTGTCTTCCAGCAGTTTTAGTGTTTCTGTTTTAATATTTAGATCTGTGATCCATTTAGATTTTAGTTTAGTGTATGGTGATAGACATGGGTCTAGTTTTAGTCTTCTGCATATGGACAGCCAATTTTTC
>PVJX010035637.1:0-18040 GCA_004027295.1 Dolichotis patagonum | reverse complement strand
CTGTTGGTGGGAGTGTAGACTGGTGCAACCACTATGGAGGTCAGTCTGGAGATTCCTCAAAAAGCTGGGTCTGGAGGTCCCATTTGACCCAGCTATTCCACTTCTAGGCATATTCCCAGAAGAACTGAAAACATAATACCACAGTGATATATGTGCACCCATGTTTATAGCTGTACCGTTTGTAATAGCCAGATCTTGGAAACAACCTAAGTGCCCATCAGCTGAGGAATGGATAAAAAAGTTGTGGCATTTTTATACAATAGAGTACTACTCAGCTATAAAGAATGATCACATTGAGATATTGATAAATAAATGGATGCAACTTGAGACCATACTCATAAGCGAAATGTTTTTTTACTCTTTGCGAGTTTCACATGTGTCTCCTTCTCTAACTCCTAACTCTTTAACTCCTAACTCCCTCTCTAACTCCTTCTGCATTTTCACCTTCCCTTCCTGTCTCCCTGTCTCTTCTATCTACGCCACTTCCCAAGTTTCTATGTAAGTTTTTACATGGAGCTCTTCAGCGATCTTTTCCACTTTCTCCTGCCCCCTCAAGCTACTTAACTAAGGTATTTTGCTAAATATAGCTCCCTTCTTAAAATATTTGAGAGAGATTGAAAGATGACCCCCTCTTTCTTATCGACTTGGTGTTGAGATAAAGTTGATACATGGTAATAAATTCTAACAACTTTGTATAACTTTACAAACCCATCGATGTGAGACAGTATTATAATTACCAATGGTAGTGACAGCCATGGCGGGAATGAGGGACTCACGCAGAGCTTGTTGCTAGAAAGTCACCCTCTATGGGAAGGATGACAGTGACAGAGCTCTCTATCAGCCCTCTGTCTGATAAGTGAGCATTTACTGAGTGCCTGCTGTATGACAGGCACTGAGCTAGGCACTGAGAGAAGGAGAAAAATAGCATCTTTTCCTGACTCTAAATGTTCTGGTCTGAGGTAAACCAGTATACGAACAAATACATCAGATAGCATAGGGATATTTAAGGGCTGTTTAACCAGACAAATAGAAGTTCCTTTTTGGAAAAGTCTACAATTCAATTCTCTTGTTCTACGCTCTGTGGCTCAGCAGAAATTATACCCTTACTGGACAGGATAAACAGATGCTATAGAGCCATACAACTGGCGCTCTGTTGACAAGGTGTTGGGAGTCATGACATGTCGGGGGGGTTTAAACACAAGCCTGGCTCTGCGGAGCCCGAGGGAAAGCCGCAGAATCACAGCAGATGCATCGTCTTAATCAGCAGACTGTGCCATGAGCCCTCTATCCTGGAATTCACGTTTAAATCATTCAATTTCCCTCTCCCACAGCTCTCTGAGCAGTTTACTGCTTTGCTTGCAAGAGCAGGTGAGATTTGTGTGCGCTGTTAATGTGTACTAGTTAGACAGAGCAGCGGGTTCCACACTGCTGAGTTTCCAGCAGGATGGATAGGAGCAATGTTTCTGGATCCGTCCTGAGCGTGAATCCTGCCGGGGATGAGCCTCCTCACCCTCCACTCCCCTGCCCCCCAGCTGGAGATGACAGTGGTGCTCAATGCCGGAATGCAGAGTTGCCAGAGTTAGGTAAAACAGTGCAGGAGAGGTTCTCAGCACCCCCATCCGGCTGAGCGTCGGAGCCAAGCAAGCGCTGGAACTGTTATTTGGAAGAAAGTTGAGGTTCGTCAATTGCAATGTTTTGGAGGTGGCAGCAGAGGGAGCACAGACATTGGAAACTGGACAAGGAAGCCCTGAACCCCTGACCCAGACTCTCTCCTAGATAGCACGGAACTTGAGCAATCTGTGCAGAGAAGAGCTGGTCAGACTCACGGCTCCTTTGGGACTGGCCCGGACAACATCCTTACGTGTGTACTTTTCTGTCTGTCCAGCCTCCAGGTCCAGCTCACTCTAGTCCCCCCAGAAACCACAGCGGAAGCTTGCAGGGGAAACACAAGCTTCTACCGTAAGACGAAGAGCAACAAATGTTCTTGGTACAAGAAATGGGAAAAGAGCGAGCTGACCCCCTGCAGTGGGAGGAATGTCTCCCCTCTTTGCTCTCTCTCTGTCTCCCACATAAGCAGCTCAGCCAGGCACGGTGGAAACACACAGTGAGGACTCACTTGCCATCCAGCCTGCTTCTTACTGGCAAGCGTGAGCCTCTCACCTCCCCGGCCTTTCTTCAGCACCTTTGCTCACCTGTACAAGGAAACGGGGAGAAAAGGCGGATGGTTCCTCACAACTTGATCGGGATTCTAACAACTATTTTTCATGGAGCCTTTCGCCCCTTTTTCCATGACTTATATTAGCTCTTTGAATCTTCCTCTCCATTTTATGGGGGATATAATATCCCCAGTTTTACACACAGGGATTTTGGAATTCAGAGCCTTTAGATAACTCATCCCACCTCGTACTGTGGGAAGTTGGCAAGATAGCACTAAAGTCTACTTATTTTAAAAAGTGAAAAAAAAATTTTTTTCCCTAACAGAGAAATCTATTAGGATGAGGTAACAAAAATTAGGTATGGGGTTTATAACCAGGGGAATTGGAGCTGATTTAGAAGGGAGGGTGGAGTTGGGCAGGGGCCTTTCAGTTAGGGAAACTTTAGGGGAATTCACAGTTTAGTATTTGTTTATTTGGCTGGAGTTAGACCAAAGCCATGTAAGATCAAGACATTGAGGACTTGGCCATTTAGAAGTTCAGTGGGCATAGTGATGCTCTTTCTAGCTGTGTGGTTCTGTTTGTGAAACAGAGAGAGAAAGAGAGGGAGAGAGAGAGAGAGAGAGAGAGAGAGAGAGAGGGAGAGAACCAAGCACATAGTTCCACGAGAAGCAAAATGTTTGTTTGGGCAGAGATTCCCCCATGATATACTCATCCAGGTAAACTGATTACCTGCGATATGGCAATGGAGCATCTTAAGATCCTTGCAAATGGCCCCCCAGACGTGTCCAGGTCATAACAGTATGAATATGACTTTGGCTTTCACTCTGTTGTATCAATGGTGAGGAAAACTGCAAGTACCCTAGCATGAAATAAAGAATGCAGCCACATTACAGCAGCAGCTATTTTATTCCTCACTTTCACACATTCAAAACTTTAAAGATGGTGCTTTGACTTAAGAACAGTTTTGATGAAGCGGTAAAAGGGGTTAATCTTACTAAATATCAGCCCCTGAGCACACATGTATCAAGTACAGAAACAGGAGGAAGAGTGCCTGGGAGATTGAGTTGCTCGAGTGAGGATTTGGTTTCTTGGAAACCAGCTGGCCATGTCTGTTGTCAATAATAAACCCAGACCATTCAGAAAGGACAGAATGTAGAAAACATATGCATCACCATGAGCTTGACACCTTTCCACGGCTTAAAACTCTCTTCGGATGAGATCGGCCTTGTGGTAGTACCTCATGGGATTTTCTGCTGTTGTACAGTGAAACATGTCAGCTTTTAGGAAATCTGCATAATTCAATGGACTCATATTTTCCAAATGACCAATGGGCTACCAAACCGTGAGGGCAAATGTTCCACTCTAAATACAAGATATATGCATTGAGTTTGTTGATAAGAGGTCTTGGTTACTTTTTACTCCTCGCTGAGACAAAATACCTGATGCTCAAAGATAGGGAAGGAAAGGTTTATTTCTTACAGTTCTTGAAGGTTTCAGTACATATTTGGCTGGCTCCAAGCGGCAGGGTAGCATGGCAGGCCACCATTCATGGCCCGCTGCAAACAGCAAGGCACGAACCAACCAGAGAGAAGCAGTTTTTCCCCTGCAATTATATCACATGCTGGCTCCACCCTTAGGCGGGTGTAGCACTCACACCACCAATCCAGCACTAGACAACAAACCAATCACAAACGCTAGATTTGTTCGAGTCCATAATTGCATGAGGCTTGGGGCCACTGACATAAACCATGACATAAGGTTTTGCATTCCACAGTGCATCTGGCCCTTAAGAAGCTATTGCTTTGTGAGTTTGGGAGTAATCTCAACAAAGAATGACTATGTGTTCTGAAAAATACTCTTCTCTTTTCTAACTATACAGCTATGTTTATCTGAATTTTCTTTTTTGGTTTCTTCAAGCATTTCAGTATAAAGTAGTATTTTACAGCAGATTAAATGCAGAAGCAGATATGAGAATCCAGCTGTCTTCTCTGAAGTCAAATGTTAAACAGACTTAACCAGTGCCACTCATACTAATTTTTTAGTGTTGGAAGACATAGTTTTTAAAATAAACTGTTGGGCTGGGGATATAGCTCAGTGGCACAGTGCCTACCTGGCAAATGCAAGGTCCTGAGTTCAATTCCCAGTATATATATATATATATATATATATATTTCCCCCAAGGGGCCGTAGGTGTAACATCCACGCCACACTTCCGAGAGCCAGTGTGAAATCAGGAACGCAAAACACCTCGTGAAGAGTTTCCACATGAATTACATGCCAGAATCTTACTATTGTGCATGTATTCATTATTTAGTCTTGATTTCACCTGCTCCTTTATCCTACTTTAATGTGGTTTTTAAAAAAAACTTGTGGCTGCAGCTTGTATTTTATTTCTCCTGGACAGCATTAATTTGAGCGAGATGTGCAGCAGGATTTCAGGGCAGTAAAAAGTTGGGATGGATTTGGGTCCTCTGTGAAGCTTTCACCCAGGATAGGATTTGAATGAGTGGACAAGCTGGAGAGGAAATTTCCAGTCGAGGGGAGCGTCCCTCAGGTTAATCTAGGTAACCAAGGAGACGGCTCTGGGTTTCATCATGGGCTGTGTAGGGGAGAAAAGATTCAGACTGACTGGACTCTGACCTCCAAGAAACTGGACTTCTTCCTATGGGCAGCAAGCACTTCCACAGAGGAAAGTGGGTCTCTGCCTGGGGCCTGTGGAGTAGCCTGAACCAGGGACTTTGTTCCTTTGGGGACTGAGCTACGCAAGCCAGCTCCGGGAGACTGCCAGGGACTGGGCACACCTGAGCGGTAAATCCAGTGATAAGCAAAATTGACTTCAGGGTTAGTTTCGAGGAGGTGTAGGGTGGTAGCTTTAAGCACAGGGCACTAATGCCGCCTGGGAGAGGGGAGAAGCAGAGGGCACACCTGGGTGGTAGCAGTCAGCACGGTGACATCGGCCTGTGACCCTGCTACAGTGCTCTAGGCAGGTGCATAATCAGACCGAGCCTTGCTTTCCACCTGCCCTTCAGTCTTGTCACCCTTTTCACTTCGGTCTTTATGTCACTGAACATTTTCAGACCCCTCGCTAT
Organism: Dolichotis patagonum; assembly: GCA_004027295.1. NCBI lineage: Eukaryota > Metazoa > Chordata > Mammalia > Rodentia > Caviidae > Dolichotis > Dolichotis patagonum. Next base: position 12,795 of record PVJX010035637.1, on the reverse strand, counting down.
GTACGGAGGAGGTAACATCTATCTCCAAGAGAGGGGCAGGTTCTGGTGTGGGCTTGGTGGCTACATCCTAGGGGCCACTTTGGTCACCTCTCTGGCCCTGGGTCCCTTCAGACAGGAGTCAGGTTTAGCACGGGGAGGGGACCCTCGGGCTCTAGGTTCTAGAACAGGCTATGTCATAGAGGGAGAGCGTCTCCCTGGCGACTCGGACAGAGGACGCTGGACGCTGAGGGCCGGCGCTGGCGACCTGCACTGGATGGAGCCCAGGTCCCTGGAGCCGGGCGTTGGTCCAGGCCCCGCCGGGCTGAGCGGGATCTGAACCTGAGGAGCCAGGAGGAGCCGCGGAGTTAGTTCAGCTCCAGGTTAGCAGGTTTGCAGAGGAGCCGCCGCGTGTCTGGGGGAACCCCGAGAAGCCTGCGCGTGCACCCCCGCCCCGAGCCGCTGGCGCCCTGGCCGCTGCGGGCGTGGCCGGGAGGGCGGAGGGCACAGGCGCCCCACGGGCTTGCACCCCCTGCCGCCGCCGCCGGCGCTGGGAAGACCCGAGTAAAGTCCCCGAGACTCTGACGCTGACGCACAGGAAAGCCTCAAGTGGGAGGAGAAATGCAAATCCCCGGGCCAGGCCCGGGCGAGGGCGGCCACGCTGGGGTCCGGGCGGGAGGGGACTGACGGAGGCCTGAGCTCGGGACGGACGGGCGGGCGGGAGCAGCCAGGTAAGCCGCGCGCCGGGCTGGGTGGGATCGAGGCGGGCTGCAGGGCTCGGCGCGGCCCGGGCCAGCGCCCCTGCGCGCCCTGCCTGCCTCCGGAGCCCGGCCGCTGGGCTTGCGAACGGAGCCTGCAGCGGGGTCCCCGGACTGCGGCGGTGACCTGTGCCGGCACTTTCTCCCTTTGCTTTTCTAGCAGCTGCATGACATTGCTTTGTCTTAGTACGCGTCTGCAGTGTCTGATGATTGCATTCGAGGCAGGGAGCTGGTCCATGTGCGCAAGGCGTGGTGATTCTTTGTATTGTCTTTCCCCACCTCTCTCTCTCTTTTCCATCTCTGGACCCTCTTCCTGTTTCCAGAAAGAGCTATCTACCTGTTTCCCACTGTCTTTTAGTCTGCTTGTTAAATTGTGTGCGCTTTGGGTTTCTCATATAAGAGAAGCCATGTGACATCTAAGCTGACTTACTTCGCTTTGTATTATGATCTCAAGGTGCATCCATTCTCCTACAAATGACTCAAATGTATGCTGCTTTATGGCAGAGTAGAACTCCACGGTGTGTGATACCACATTTCTTCATCCATTCATCTGTGCTAGTGATCTCGTAGGGCAGTCATCTGCCTTGGAAGCTGCTGTTCTAAAAACCAAGAGTCTCTCTCTCCTGCTCTCAGGGGTGGGACAGAATGCCCAAGGGGACAGACACCATCTGTGAGGGCTCGCAGGGTTGTCGTGGGATATGCGAAATTAGCTCTCAGGAAAGCAAAGAAACATGCTGAAAGAGGTTTGAGGGCGTTGTTTCCATTATTTACAATGAAAGAGAGTGTTCTGAATGATGTATACCTTATTTTCCCTCCTTTTTCTGCTTTGAGTTCAATGCTCTGAAAGGAAGACTCAAGCCTTTGGAATAATTTAACTTTTAGATGAATTCTTAGAAAACAGATTTTCATCCAAAGCACAGAAAGGATGTGGTAACAGTAGCACGTAAAATTGAGATGCATCCGGGCATGGTGACACCCACCTGAATCCCAGCACTTTGGGAGACAGAGGCAGGGCACGCGTACCAAGTTCAAGCCCGCCCTGGACACCTTAGTAACTTAGCGAGACCCTGTCTAGAGAGAAAGAAAGAAAGAAAGAAAGAAAGAAAGAAAGAAAGAAAGAAAGAAGAAAGAAAGAAAGAAGAAAGAAAAGAAAGAAAGAAAGAAAGAGGAAGGAAGGAAGGAAGGAAGGAAGGAAGAAAGAAAGAAAAGGGAAAAAGTCGCAATGCTATTTTCAGCTTCCATTTTCAGTTGTCATTAATTAGTTGTCACCTCTTTGGCCCTGAGGTTTTGGGGTTTTTTTTTTTCACTTTTAAAGACAAGATGATGTTTACAATCCATCTACTTATTCACTTAATTCCTCTTTTACCAGGTATTTCTTTAGCACTTAAAATACGCCTAGAATTGCAACATCCAAAGGTTTTCATACACATAAAGTAATATGCAAATTAAAGATAATTTTTTCTCCCACTTGCTTTCCATTTAGCAGAGTATCAGCAACACTTTTCTTTCTACACATTTTTAATCATTTACTGGGGGAAAACTTGGGGGAAAGATCCTTAAAAATGGCTCCATTTGCAACCAGAAGAACATGTATGTGAAATTTTTGAGCACATTGTTTGTAAGCAAAAAGAAACTTTCACCTACCTTTGAAACATGTAACTAAGTTACTATGGTGATTAATCGCACAAAAGAGTTTTTCTTTGACCTAGTGATCCTGGCAAGACAATAAGAATTCTGACTTGGAGGAAATTGAAATGCTGCAATAGCAAGAAGACATGGTCACGTTAACTTTCCCGACTGGAGATGTGTGTACATCTCCCAAGCTCCAGCTCTACCAGGGCTGGAACCGGGTGATGGGGGAGAAATGCTTGCTTGTGTTTTACGCCCGGCTGCCAAATATATATCAAGTGTGGTTTCTCCCTTCTTCAGTAACTTGAGGGTTTAACCACCATCAGATACACATCAGAGGCAAGCTAAAGGTAGACTTGAAAAGCTTTACCCAGCCACGGTGGATCACCACAGAGAAAAATAAAAATATTTATGAGTTTAGAAGTAGTTTAACTGACGGCACTGGAGTCTGTGCAAATACAGACATAAAGAATCAGGAAGCAATGGCAGAATTAGCCATCAAGTCAGGGATAGAAAGATCACTAGAAGCCAGGCAAATCTGAAATAAAGAAAAAAATATTTAGGCAGTTTCATGTGAAAGAAGCTGGTTGGGGTTGTTCCTGGGAAACAGACCCTCGAGGAGGTCTTCGGGGACAGTAGAGGATGGGCTGGGAAGGGCTGGAAGGGACTGGCTGGGAACACAAGGCAGATAGAAAGTTGGGCAGGACCCAGGGTGTTTTGGGGAGGGCAGTGGACGCTTCCTGGAGGAGGAGGAACAGGAGGTCATGTTAAAGCAAGAAAGGATGTGGTTAGTGGCAGAAGAAAGAGACTGTTTGCTTCATTAGGAATAACTCAAGAGTGAACAAAGAGGAATTGCCCTATCTTTAGCACAAAAGCTTTTTGTCTGTCCTCTTTAAGTGACTATACAAAACAGAGAAATTTGTTTCTCCGTTACTTTTCTTTGCCTGATTGAAATCCGAGGAAAGAAGTAAACATGTACCGTACCCATTGATCAACAATGTTTTAAGCTCTTTATTTTACCCCTCCCCCTTTTCGTTATAGCATGGCTCAGTGGAATCAAGTCCAACAGTTAGAGATGAAGTTTTTGGAACAAGTAGATCAATTCTATGATGACAACTTTCCGATGGAAATACGACATCTGCTGGCCCAGTGGATTGAAAATCAAGACTGGTAGGATCCAACATACTTTCCCTAGAAGTCAGTTCACAAGTGCCTTGTGATCCGTCCATGTGGATTTGTGCTATGATCTGCTTTTGATGCAGTAGATGAAATCTTTTTAAGGGTAGAATTTTGCCAGGGGACCACTATCTTTTCTAGTCTCGTCTGCATAATTTGAAAACTTAGAAGTTTTAGTGCTTTTTCTATAAGCTGAGCCCCTCTCAATTTTGAACATTAAAAAAACCAAGAGGTGAATCTGTTCATTATATCAGTTCTCTGTCACAGACTCAATGTAAACAAATACCCTCTTTAGGAACTCCTATGCTACCTTCTCCAGGGATCTTCCCCCTCCTCTAGACACCCCAAGTCCTGCCCCCAGCTGCCTGCATGAATTTGGATTCACAGTTGCTCCTTCCCTGTTCCTTGCCCCTGACTAGAAGCAACTTGAAGGTAAATGACCTGCTCTATACTCACTACATCTCCGAAGACCCCTTTGAGCCTTTCCAAGTGCAGAATACCTCGTAAAACCTTCTCTTATATGAAACTATCTGACTCATAAACATTCCTCCAAGACCTATTCACACTCTACCATTGAATTTTTGTCACCTTTTGAAAACTGTGGCAAAGAATACACAATATAAAATTTACCATTTTAACCAGGGTTGTTTTGTTTTGTTTTGTTTTGTTTCTGACAGGGTCTCACTACATAGTTCAGGCTGGTCTTGAATTCCCTAGGTAACCCAGACTGGCCTCAAACTCATGGTGATTCTCCTGCATCAGCCTCCCACGTGCTGGGATTACAGGCATGTGCCACCATGCCCTGCTCTGCATTTTAGCCCTTTTTAAGTACACAATTCAGTGGCATTAACTATATTCACATTGTTGTGCAACTGTCATCTCCTTCCACCAGCAGAACTTTTTCATCTTCCCCAAGTGAAACTGTGCTCATTAAATAATAACTCCCTTTCCTCTGGTCCCAGCCCCTAGCCCATGGTTCTATTTTCTGTCTATGAGTGTGATCACTCTATGCAGTTTATGGAAATAGAATCTCACACTATTTGTCCTTTCGTGGCTAACCTATTTAGCATCATGTGTTCAGGATTCACTCATGCTGTTGCATGTATTGTACTTTTCTTTATTTTCAAGGCTGAGTAATACCACTTGTGTGTATGCACTACCTTTTGAGGGGGTCAGTTCCTCTGCCATTGGATATTTGGGTTGTTTCCAGGCACCTTCGATTGTTGCCAGTGAAGTTGCTGTGAACATTGGCATGCAAATATCTGTTTGGGTTTCTGATTTCAATACCTTTGAGTGTAGACCCAAATAGAGAACTGTTGGATCATGTAGGCATTTCACATTTAATCTTTTTAGTAACTGTCACACAGTTTTCCATAGTGGCTGCACCTTTTGCATTCCCATCCTCCATCCTCAAGGGTTTCGATTTTTCAGTGTCCTTCAGAAGACATGCTTTTGTCTCCATTATGTCGTTGTTGTTTTCTGATAATGGCATCCTAATGAGTGCAAAGTGGCATGTTACTGAGTTTTGATTTACAGTTCCCTAATGGATGTGATGGGGAACATCTTTCTACATGTAAAGTTTAATTTTAGCAAACCTCTACATGATTATCACCATCTGACAGATCCATCACCTTCAAATTCACATGGTGAAGAAGTAGTTATTTCACTAAGTTGTTTCCTGATGTGTAATAACACTTTGATTTTTAGGGAGGCAGCTTCTAACAATGAAACCATGGCAACAATTCTTCTTCAAAACTTGTTAATACAGCTGGATGAACAGTTAGGTCGTGTTTCCAAAGAGAAAAACCTGCTCTTGATACACAATCTAAAAAGAATTAGAAAAGTGCTTCAGGTAAGAATGCATTCTACTTCTTCACAATATTTAGGTGTATGAGTCTTGAAATCAGTAAGAAAGAAAAATATATTATTTTTAAACCATGCTTAAGGAGAAAAGAAATTTTAATGATCTATTTGGTGCTTGGTCTTGTTTTATTATCCAGTGTTCATTTTTCATGAATATTTGCATCTAAACTGTGTGAGGGAGGATGTGTGTATGCATTACTCATGTGACTTGTTTACTTGCTGAGATCAAGTTTAAACAAATACTAGAATGGAGGTTTAAAAGGCAATAGTCTCCTCACTGTCTTCCAGGTCTTCCTTTGCTCTGTGTAACAATCGAATTAGTCTCATTCTCATTAGTGGAAGCATGGGTGGCCCATGATCTCTTGATAAACTAAATATTGATATATTTCTGTTAAGTTAAAGTCCACGATACACTCTTTTTGCCTATAATTTTGTAGGTTTTGACAAGTACGTGTAATGGACCACTACCACACCAGCACACTAGTAGTTTCACCATCCTACAGTCTTCTGATCTGTTTTTCCTTTCTGCCCTTCACACTGAATGCCAGGAAAACGTTAACCTCTCTCTCTCTCTCTCTCTCTCTCCTATTTTTTTCTAAATCATACAATTGAATTATACAGGGGTTACCTTTCTATTTTTATTTATTTTTATTTGGAGGGGAGTCTGAGACAAGGTATCGCTATAAGCTCAAGGCTAGCCTTGAACTCTATGTATCCCAGTCTGGCCTTAAAACTTGCAGTGATCCTCCTGCCTCAGCCTCTTGAGTGGTGGAATTACAGGTGTGTGCCACCATGCCCAACAATGTAGCCTTTTAGACTTTTTTTAACATTGCAATAAATATTTAAGGTTCCTCTGCATCTTTTATAGTGCTACAGCTGTCTTGTTTTTGTCACTGAATAGTGTTGCCTTGTGTGGATGTATGACTGTTTGTTTGACAATTCTGAAAAATGCTACTATTAGCATTCACGTGCAGGTTTGTATATGGGCATACGTTTCTGCTTCATTTGAATGAGTACCTGAAAGTATTATTATTGGATCATTATTGTTGGTCTTTCTGTTTCAAACTTTTTTGTTTATTTACTTTCCTGTCTGTTTTTCTCCTTCAGAGTGACTTATTTTAAAAATGCAAATAATTTTTTAAAATTTGAAGCAAAATGAAAATGCAAACAAAGCAAAATCTACTGCTTAGAAATAACCGTATTCAGATTTAATGCACACTGTTCTATGCATCCCTCTCCTTCCTCTCTCTATAATAGATAATAGATAAATAATATATAGATAAACAGACAAATACCTAATAGGCAACTACCACCTCCATCATCTCACCCTCTTCTCTTCACACATTGATATATGCAGATAGAAGATGAGATCGCTGTTGCTGCTACATCAATCACATATACACACACACATATACACACACAAACACACACACACCAGGAACTCCCCATACCCTTCACTTTACTCAGTTTTCCTTTATAAATTTTCTCAACTTCTGGATCTCTTCTATATTACATGTTTATTTATTTCCTGCCATCAGAATATAATTTCCACTGGGGGAAGGATGTTTTTACTGCTGTACAATGTCAATACAGAATTGTTATGTAAACAAATAGCCACACAAGACTACTTGGAACAAAAATGGAATTTAATCCATAACCCCAGCCTTGATTTTAACTTCTGACTACATAAATTTAAAAAGCCATTCATCTACAAAATATATAAAAATGTTAGGTAAATTATAATAGACTTTAAAATGTATAGATAAGCTTACCAAAAATTGAGGGAACCCACAAACTCAAAAATTAAGAAAAAACTATAAAACAACCTTAAACTTTTATTGTTTCTCTTTTTGTTACCATCTGCTCTCTGGTAGAGGAATCCATCTCTTCATTTTTATACAGTTTCATTTTATACCAAGTAATGCCTTTTACAAATATTAGGTAGAAAGAATTTTATACAGCAGCAAATATTTGATGAGTACTTATGATGTTATCAGTCACATTTTAAGCACTGGGGTCACACCAGAGGAAGTCATGAGGCTTACAGGCTAAAAAGTTCATACTTCCTGTGTTCTGGTTTTTAAATTATATGAAATGTTATGACTATTCTTCCTAAGCTAGCATTAGTAAGTACGAAGTGAAAGGCATCAGCAAGTTGTCTGATAATAGAAAGAAAATTCTATCAATTACCAGAGTCTGTTTAGAGTTTTGGTGTTAACTCTGTGGTTAGAAATCCGACCACCTCTGAGAACTTTTCACAGACCACGGTAACGACTCTGTTAGTGAGAGTTCGAAGTGAGTGAGGGAGCAACGTGCAAGCATCGCCCACATCTCACTTGCTCTACTCTCTGCCCCACCGTGGCCTTTCTCTTGGAAGACTTGTGGGGAGCTTGAATGAAATTTGTTAGAGCTGAAAACCCCTTGAAAACTGAACCAAGAGTAGAGTCTTCTTCAGTCTGTAAAACTCCCAATCTTGACGCTGAAGTGCAGTGCAGTGGGGTTGTTAACAGGCGTGAGGATTGGAAACACATTTCGTAAGATCGGAAAATACTGCTTTACAGTATCTTGAGCTCTCTGAACCTGGCAGATGATATCCTCTACCCATGCGGTTTCCTCAGTTCTCTCCTCTTCCTTCCCACACTCAGAGAAGTCAAGGAATGACCACAGCATAAGACCTGAAGGGACACAGAGCACGGTGTGTAACCCTAGCAGCGCTCTGACTCCAGGGGTATCAGTCTTCTGTGTCAGCTTACCAAGGGTGGCAGCCAGTTTGTTAGTCACCCTAATGACTTCCCCAACTCCCCAAAGCAATCCTTCAAAATCTATCTTCCTGAAATGATTACCTAGTGTCAATGCGACAACTGTCATATTTCAGAGGCTTATGTGTTGTGTCGCTTAAAATGAAACAAGATAGTTGTCAAGATTTTGTTTGCTGCATAATTTGAGATGGTCCAAAAAAGGTGAATGCTATGTGTCTTGGTCACTTTTCTCATTGCTGAGAGACAATACCTGACACCTACAAGTTAGAGGAGGAAAAGTTTATTTCAGTTCATGGATTGTAGTGGGTTCAGTCCATAGTTGTCTGCTGCAAGACAGGGTGGCATGGAAGAGGGGAATCAAAGAGGGGAAACAGTCCATGGCAGGCAGGCAGGCAGAAGGCAGCAACCAGCAACAGCAACCAGCAAGCTTTGCCTTCCAGCTTTCCTGTTACATTCCATCCAGGCTACAAGCCCATTGATTTGCAACCCACACGCAGAGGCACCTCTTTAGTAAATCCATTCAACCACACCCAGAACTATGCTAATCCAAATAGAAGACTAATCCACACACCACACATTCTTTTCTTTTCTTTGCTTTTCCTTCCTTTCCTTTCCCTTTCTTTCTTTCTTTCTTTCTTTCTTTCTTTCTTTCTTTCTTTCTTTCATCTATCTTTTTTGGTACCAGAGATCAAACTCATGACCTCACACTTGCCAGACAGGCACTTGTGTCACTGAGCTATACCCCTGGCCTTAATCCACATTCACACAGCCTTGATCCAGCCACCTCTCTAAAGCCCCACCCATGAGCATGTGAAGCTTTGGGGGAACATCTAGGTATAAGTCATAACACTGTGCATGGTAATTCTTTCCCCTAGGCACATGACACCAAACTAGAATCCATCTGATCAACTGAAGTTGCCAGTCACCAGAAATTTCATTCTTAAATGATTTTGTATCAATTCTTTCCAGCCTTTATCTTTTCTAAGACTATCTAGATTGGTCTCCTTTATTTAATACTTCAATCAATAGTAATTTTTCCTTTCCCTGAATTCTGATCCTCCATGAAGTTCATGTCAGCATTTGGGGCTTCCTTATGGAATATGTTGTATATATTGGAACATTGTTTTGATTCCAAATGACAGTTTAGATTTCTTAAAAGTAGAGATCGTGTAATTTTTTTGAAGGTAGTAAAATACAACAGAACAAGACAGAACAAAGCTAATTGAGACAGTGCAGTGACTTTGGTACAGAACTTCAGAGCAAGTTACTGGGATAACAGTAATAGTTACCATAGTATATCTTGTTATCTTCACAATAGTTGTCCGTTCAATCAGGTATAGCAAAATCAAACCAAAAACAGAACATTATAAAACCTATCAAAACAAAATACCAAATAAAGCAAAACAGTTAATCAGAACAAAGCAAAACACTGAAAACAATATTGGCTTTCAAAGAGAAGATAGAAGGAAATCCCCCATATTTGCTATATTGCGTACGGTCATCCTCCCAAGAGATGCTCAGACCTCTGGCCCCAGGTCAGCACAATCAACCCAACAATGCAAGCATTTAGTCGCTTTATGTACCTTAGTTGCTATCAACTCCAGCTGACCTCGACATCATCCAGTTGTTATCGGGGCGGGGAGGGGGGTGGCGGGGGGGGGTAACACGGGATGTTTGATTCTAGTCCACGCACCTGTAGGCTCACAGGAGACGCTGACTTGTTCTCTTCTTGGTGTGCCCACTGCTCAATTGCACCACTGTCTGAGATCATGTAATTTACTTTGCAGTGTATGGGTAGCTATTCCACAGATATTTATTAATTGAATAATGTGTTGATTTTAACATCAGGCCAGTATTGACTGTTGAAGATACAAAGTGAAGAGGATGTACAGAAAACTCTTCTACGTTCAAAGGATTTGCAGTCTAGGATGTGCAAAGTACAGATAAACACTGATGATGTAGTATGGCATAGTGCCGTGGTAGACAGAACTGCAGCCATAATTCACAAAGCTAAAAAACATTGGAGCCAGTTCCAAGAAGAAGATTTAGTATTCTCGAGGCAGAAAGAGGAATGAAAAAAGCAAGAGCAAGAACAGGACAGTTAAGCGAATGCCTTTTCCTCTGAGCCAGTGGGGTGCTTTTCATAAGGGAATTGTTGAGGACCTCCAGAGCCATATTAACCAGCTTGAATTTTATCAGTGAAAACCATCAGAGGTTCTAAGCCAAAGTGTGGCATAAATACATGTTTTATTGGAAAAACATGCAGAACTGGTTTCCTCTCTAAGAAGATTCACTTCTTGTGTATTGTAGGAAAAGAACATTGGAGAATTCTGAGGCTCAGAGTTTCTGTTCTGTTCTGATTTCAGCCCATATTCTCCCTCTCTTCATATCATCCAGACACTGGAGAGATCTTATTTTTCCTAACACAAGAAGTAGCAGTTGTGTATCCAAAGGGGGAAAACCTAAGTGGTCCATATGATGAAAAGTCAAGTACTAGACTTGGTTTCGGGAAACATCCTCCTAGGCTCAATCCACCAGCTGACGTGGGGACCCGGACATGAGGATGGACGTGAGGATCTGCTGCCCAGTGGCCAGAGACAGAACTCAGAGAAGTTGTTAGACTCAGAGCATAGCCTATGGCCAGGAAAAAATTTAGAATTCTGGCAGAATGACTGACCACTGCCCAGAGAAAGGAGGACAGAAACAGAGACGCCTGCCGATGGAGAGGCTAGGAAGACCCTGGGAGTCATATATTGACTTTTATTAGCCATTGGCTTCATATACCTAGAGCATCATGATGACTGTGAAGAAAGTTCAGGAAGATTTATCACCTCAAAAACATAATTGTGTCATTTTCCTAGTAGTTTAATTTTTAAAAATTCCTATTTTTGTTGTCCCTGTGGCCTGGGCATAAAGACCTATAAGAAAGCTGTCTACACTGTCCTAAGTCCATCATGACCTGGACATTTTCCAAAGAGATCCTTAACCTAAGATGGAGGCATTCACAAGACTTGTTATCTCACTAAGAAAACTGTTTCAAATATTTCATCAAAGCTAGTTTAATAGCAAAAGCATAAGAAGGGGAGCAGAAATAACCCAAACTGTAAACAAAATTTGTCCAAGGCAGTTAGAAATTGATATTTGTTTAGCCTCACAATGGTGATTTAGATAAGTAATGATCCAATAGGAGGTGACTAAATTTAGTTCCCAGGCCGTGAGCAGCTGTCTTTATCTGGTCCAAATAAATCACTTCAGAGGGCCAGGGATTTAGCTCAGCGGCACGAGCACCTGCTTGGCAAGCACAGGGTCATGAATTCAATCTCTGATACAAAAAAAAATCATTTCAAAAGTGTCCATTGTGAGTCACCAACAAGTTCATGATTGGGGTCGGGGAAGGAGAAGCTGGTTCTTTCATCAAACTGCTAAGCAGACACAGGACGTTTGTAGCTGCCTTCTCTAGAAGTGACTTGGGGAGAAAATATTTGTTCCGCTGACAGCTGCCTCTCCCCACTGTTCCCTTCTAATACCAAGGACCCAGGAAAAGTCTTGGCAGGTGATCAATCTTCAGAAATCTGTTACCATGATTGGTCACTTTGGTCAAGAACATGGCACTCTTCCAGTGGGCTCCTGAGGCTAGCATGAGGGGTACAGAGTTATGGTGACACCCAAAGAATAAGGGCATCATGGGTGCTTATGACCCTTAAGACAACAACCTGCCTATTTTCTGCCACTTAATCTGTGTTCTGTGCCTCAGTACAAAGATGGTGAGTGGGGAAATAAATAATACTCTATCAGACTTAAAAACGACACAGCTGCCTGTCATAATTTATGTCTCCTATTGGTTAGGATTTATGTTGGAAAAAATTTGTATGTCATTTACAGTTCTGCAGCTGAGCACATAATCCTTTCACCGTGTCTCTTTGGATTCTTGTGTCCCTTTCCATGAACAGTAAAAAGTTTCCCCAGGGCTCAGGATGGGGAGAAGAGGGGCTGACTTCCACTGCCCGTGCAGGGTTAGAGCGGCCCATGCGGGGTTAGAGCGGCCCATGCGGGGTTAGAGCAGCAGGCGTGCGTGCAGCTCCGTTTGGATGTCACCACAATAAAAATTCAGGGAAAAGGAAACAGGATGCTGAGCCAGGCAGTGGCCATGGGGATGAGAGATGTGTGCTGGAATTGTGAGATGATTTGGTAACAGAGCTGACTTGAAATGAATGAATACATAGGAAATATGTGAGTGGACAAATGGGCGACTGAGGGTTTTGGCTGTGTGGCTCACTGAATGTGGAAACACAAGAAGATCGGGTTCGGGAAGGAGGTGGGGTAATGAGGAGTTTGATTGGTGGCGAGCGCTGTGCAGCAGGGAACTAACAGGCAGTAACTGGAGCCGACACATCTGTACGGTGCCTGTCTCTCCAGCAAGCTGAGCCCCTCGGGGAGCCTTGATCTCTAAATCCCAGTGCGCAGCGGAGTGCAGCACAGCAGGGTTCAGCGTCTGACCCTGAAAATATGAATATCGCCCTGTAGCAATGTGTATTCCTAACTAATGGAGCAAATATCACATCATGATTACAAATGCAATGCAGAGAGGGTCCATAAAGCAATTTGGATGTTGTTTTTCCGCTGTTGTCAGCAGT
>PVJX010035636.1:0-18103 GCA_004027295.1 Dolichotis patagonum | reverse complement strand
ATGAACATAGATGCAAAAATTCTCAATAAAATATTGGCAAACAGGATGCAGCAAATCATCAAGAAGATTATACACCATGACCAAGTGGGATTCATCCCAGGAATGCAGGGATGGTTCAACATATGTAAATCAATAAATGTAATCCACCATATCAATAGAGCCAAAAGCAAGAATCACATGATCATCTCTATAGATTCAGAAAAAGCTTTTGATAAGGCCCAACACTCATTTATGATAAGAACCTTACAGAGAATTAAAATAGATAGTCTTTACCTCAACATGATAAAGGCCATGTATGACAAACCAACAGCCAGCATCATATTAAATGGCCCAAAATAGAAAGCCTGTACCTTAAAATCAGGCACAAGACAAGAATGTCCCTTATACTGCTCCTATTCAACATAGTACTGGAAATACTAGCCAGAGGAATTAGTCAAGAGAGAGAAATAAAAGGAGTAAAGATAGGAAAAGAGGAAGTTAAATTACCATTATTTTCAGATGACATGACACTTTACATAGAAGACCCCCCCCAAAACTCCATTGAAAGACTACTAGAAGTAATAAACAAATTCAGCAATGTAGCTGGATACAAAGTCAATACTCAAAAATCAATCGATAACATTCCTATACACTAACAACAAAATCACTGAAAGAGAAATAAGAGAAGCCACACACTTCACACTAGTATCCAAAAAAATGAAATACTTAGGAATTAATCTAACAAAAGGAGTAAAAGAGCTATATAGGGAAAATTATAATACCCGGAAAAAGAAAATCAAAGATGACCTCAGAAAATGGAAAGACATCCTTTGTCCATGGATAGGAAGAACAAATATTGTGAAAATGGCCATTTTCCCAAAATTGTTATACAGATTCAATACAATACCAATGAAAATACCACTAATATACCTCAAAGATCTAGAGAAATCACTCCTAAAATTCATCTGGAGCCAGACCTAGAATAGCAAAGGCAATTCTAAGCATCAAAGGCAAGGCAGGAGGCATCACAATCTCTGACTTGAAGTTATACTACAAAGCTACTGTAATAAAATCAACATGGTACTGGAATAAAAACAGATCTGAGGATCAATGGAATAGATTGGAAGATACAACCACAACCACAAACATACTCAACCACCTTATCTTTGATAAAGGGGCCAAACATGTTCACTGGAAGAACGATAGTCTCTTTAATAAATGGTGCTGGAAAAATTGGCTCTCCATATGCTGAAAACTAAAACTAAACCCATGCCTATCACCATGTACTAAACTAAAATCTAAATGGATCAAAGATTTAAATATTAAAACAGAAACACTAAATCTGTTGAAAGACAAAGTAGTTAAAAATCTTGAAGACATAGGGGTAGTTAAGGAATTCATGAATAAGAATCAAAGCTCACGGGAACTATTTCCCAGAATCAATAACTGGGATCATGTCTTATTAAAGAGCTTCTCCATGCTGAAATAAATCTCCAGCATAGTGAAAAGAAAACCCACAAACTGGGAAAGAATCTTAGTGAACTGTCCCTCAGACAAAGGGCTTTGTTTAGAACTTATAAAGAATTTAAAAAATCAGACCCTCGAAATTCAATGACCCAATCCAAAAATGGGCATCCGATATGAATATACAGTTCTCAGATGAAGAAATACGAATGGAAACTAAATACATGAAAAATGTTCATCATCATTAATCATTAGAGAAACACAGATTAAACCACACTGAGATTCTATCTCACCCCACAAAGAATGGCCAGGATTAAAAAAAAAAAACAAACTACCAACAACAAGTGCTGGAGAGGCTATGAGGAAAAAGAAACTCTTCTGCACTGTTGGTGGGAATACAGACTGGTGCAACCACTGTGGAAGTCAGTCTAGAGATTCCTCAAAATGCTGGGATTGGAAGTCCCATTTGACCCAGCAATTCCACTTCTAGGCATATTCCCAGAAGAACTGAAAACATCGTACCACAGTGATATATGTGCACCCATGTTTATAGCAGCACAATTTTTATTAGCCAGATCTTGGAAACAACCTAAGTGCCCATCAACTGAGGAATGGGTAAAAAAGATGTGGTATTTTTATGAAGTGGAGTACTACTCAGCTATAAAGAATGATCGCATTGAGATATTTATAAATAAATGGACACAACTTGAGACCATACTCATAAGCAAAATAAACCAAACTTACAACATGTATAAATACTGTATAGTCTCCCTAGTGTAAGAAATGGTAAGAGTATGTAAGATTTTAGGATAATCATGCTTCCACATTACATGGCTTTGAAGACTTGTAATGTTTTCATTCATCAGTTGGAATGTTTTTATTCTGTTTAGTTTGATTTTATTGCATGTGATGGTATGAACAGCTATTTTGAAGAAAATAAGATATTATGACAAACATGTTCACTGGAAGAATGATAGTCTCTTTAATAGATGGTGCTGGAGAAATTGGCTCTCCATATATAGCCATTGCTGATTTAATATCATCTTGCTTTGAAGTCCTACCATGATTTTGTTCTTCTATTACCATTGGTTCTATCATGTTGTGTCTTATTGGATTTGAATATATGTTATATTATAAACAAATTTTTTATGGAAAATGAGATATTATAGTAGGCATTGTTCATTTTCTGTTATTTGGCTCAGAATGCCATGTAGTAGTTCTTTCATTCTCTTGAACAGTTTTATACTATTTTGTTATGTTTGATATTATTGTATGTGAAGCCATGCTCAACTATTACAAAGAAAGAGACATTATGGTAGCTACTGTTAATATCCAGTTATCTTGTTGTAAAGTGCTGTGTTGCTTAGACTGTTCTGTTCTGATCTGCTTTGCTCTGTCCTCTTTTGTTTTATTCTGTTTAAAATAAAAATTAAAAAAATTTTAAAAAAGAAGTTCACACTGTCTATAAACAGAATAGCTACCCCTGCTTTTTTCTTGGTTCCTGTCACATGGAGTATTATTTTCCATCCTTTGACTTTCAGTTTATGAGTTTCTTTTTTAGTTAAATGTGTTTCTTGTATATAGCACATTGTTGGATCTTGTTTCTTAATTCATTTTGCCAATCTCGATAGTTTTGCAGAATACATCAATCTTGGTTGGAAGTTGTTTTCTTTCAGGTCTTGAAATACTTCACTCCAAGCTCTTCTTGACTTGAGGGTTTGTGATGAGAAATAAGTTGTGATTCTGCTGGGCTTTCCTTGATGTCTGAATTTCTGGGATCTTGTTTATTATATACCTGGGTTAGATTTATTTTGGTTATGGCTGCTTGGAGTTCTATATGCTTCACTTATCTGTATATCAGATTCTGTTCCCATGCTTGGGAAATTTTTTACTATTATTTCTGCAAATAGTTCTTTTTAATATCATTTGTGTTCACTTCTGTTCTTTCACTGGCACCTCTCAACCTTATATTTTTTTCTTTGCATCATCTTGGAGCAGTTGAATTGCTATCTCATGGTTACCTGTTATTTTTGAGAAAACTTTCCATTTTTGATTGATAGTGGCAATCCTGTCTTTGTGGTCTGAAATTCTCTTTTCAGCTTTGAAGCTGTTTTGTCAGCTTTTGATGAAGCTATTCCTTTCCTGGATGTCTCTTTAAATTAATTTCATGAGTTCTGTTTCTTTCCTGTATTATCTATTCAAAGTTCCCATCATTTTCCAATGCTTCTCTATTTTTTCATCTATGTCTTCTGTAGCTATGCTATGTAATTCCTTCATTATTGTTGTCATTTCTTTTTTTTTTACCTGAGAAAGTATTTCTGATATGATTTCCTATATAGTCTCATGGATTTGTTTCTTTACTTTACTTGCTATTTTTTCAGATATTTCAGGTATGTATCTCCCAACTTCTTCTATGTAAATGTCTCCTGCACTTGTTCTGGATCAGTTGGAGGTCTGAGATTGCACTTTGCTTTTTCTTCTTGCCACATGGGTTAATTTTTCTGTGTTTTAAGTCTCACTACTCTCACATGTCCATCATGTGTACCTTTATTAGGTTTCTACTCTGTGTCTGGTCTTCCCCCAGTTGCCAGGTCCTGTGGTGTAAGGGAGGTGCTAGTCACCTTAATTCTTCCTGCAGGGCCATTTTACAAGTCCTTGATTCTTCTTGAGCTTACTAGCCTAGGAGTACTGATGTGAGCCAACCATTGGCTCATATTGTTACTGCTGCTTCAGACTTTTCCATGTCACCACACCCATCTATCCATGTTGTACAATGCAGCTTAGGACCCTATTGTGTCTCTTGGGATCTTATAGGCTTGCCCAGGTCTTCAGTGGATGGAGGGGTTACTGGTGATCTTGCAGGCCTGCCCAGACCTTCTGGGTGGAGGGAAGGGTCACCAGTGCTCTTCTATATAATTTATAAATATATGAATTCTGCTGCATGGGATGTTTGTTTCTTCTCTATTATATATTAGTTTATTCAATTAAATCAGTATAAAATCACTGATGCTGACTTGATATTTGTTTTGTATTCCGAGTATTCAATTCTTTAAAATTTTAGTTTGTTCTTCAAATCTTTCTAGCTTTGATTCTGAAAGTACTTTCAGTTGACTTTGGTGACTTTTTTCTATACATACCTACATTAGTGTATTGCTTCTTCTTTTGGTGTTCTGTGGCTATTCTCTGACTTTCTGGCACTACAAGATGGCCTGCTGATACTTCTCTTGCTAGGAGATATCTTAGCCACTTTCCTCATCCATAAGACAAAATACCCTTCACAATTTAAAGGAGGGTAGGTTATATTTCAGACATGGTTTAGTCTATAGTTAGCTGACTATAATGCAGAACAACAAAATGGAAGGGCATAAGTAAGAGAAGCTATCCTGGGACAGGTTTCTAGGTTTTTATGTGTGACAAACAAAAGATTGGACATGGTATGCAATGCTGAGGAAAATGTAGCTAAGTTTAACGAAGTTTAAAGGTCAAGGATGCACTCAGAGCAAGTAGGCTTATGTCAGTACTAAGAAAAATGGCATGAGTGCCAAAGATGTGGAGCATAAGGATTTGAAAAGTTGTGCAGGCCTAGAACACCTCCCTGTGTCTTTCAGCAGGATTGGCAGGGCTCTGAGTCATGCCAGTTATATCTATTGTATATGTCCTTTCCCACAATTTACTCTGTTATCATTGGATCTCTGAGATATGTGAACCTTTAATGAGTTCTAAGGGAAAAAAAGTCATTGTAGGTCACGCTGGCAAGTCTAGCATGCATGTGTCATCTTTTCAGGTGTTGGAAATTTCCAGAAGGCCTTGTTAATTTTATCTCTTTCTCTAGGCAGGGAACTTTAGGATCAATTTAAGAGGGGTTGAACCTGAAGCACTGACCTGGCCAAAGCAAGAGGAAGGAAGAAGTCTCACATTTCTGATTGTACTATTTATATTAGAGCAATAGGTTTTTTTCCTATGGTATTGGGCTGAAATAAAATAGTATTCTGTATTTCTAGTGTACCTGGTCTTTGTCTAGAAAATACAGGATTAAGTTGGGATTGGTTTTATTTTTTTCTGCATCCGTTGACATTTTCAGGTAACTGGCTTCTGTGGTTGCAAATCTGGGACTATATAAGTCTAGATAAATAAATAAACAAACAAAAAAATAATGAAAACCCAGAGAATTCATCATTATACCACACATTGTTCCCTGACTCCTAAAGGTCCTTGTTTGGCCTAGATTCTTCTCTCAACTATTCAGGATTGTCTTATGTTTGTTGTATACATAAAGTTTTGGGGTTTTAGTTGTACTTATCTACTTAGGAAAAGTAGGTAAGAGTATGCCTGCTTCATCTTCCAGGAAGTAATAATCAAATTCCATAGAATATTGTGACTGTAATTTGTTTCTGGTGCAATTGTCTCCATTTTGTCATAAAAGAGTCATTAAACAATTCTTATCAAACATATGAAGGAACCCTATGTTGTCGATCACTTCAAGAAGAACATTAAAAAATAAATACACCATGGAAAAGAGGTGAATATTCACTTAAACCTACTTAAATTGTAGTTTTGTGTTAAGGTAAAGCATATACAACACATTGAACAGAGTATTTTGTATCTGTCCCCACCACATAATAAGAGATCTACCATGCAATATGAGAATGACTATGGTACACAGAGGTTTCACTTGCATGCAACAATAATGAGATGCTGCCCCTGGGCATTCCAAAAGCAGGGCCTAGCATCTGGGAGAACTCAGAAAGTTGCCAGGGATAATTACATCAGCCAAGTAATCTAGAGTCATTTATCACATTGCCTACAAAGTAAAATGGACTCAAATACCCTAAATTCACTTACTCCTGTGGGTTCCCTAGAACCATTAACCAAAACCTCAATTTCGTAAAATATAACCACTCTATAAGTAAGCATAATACTATAATTCAGTCATATGATCATTTAACCATATTGATAATAATTATCTTTTTAAATTTATGTAATGGCTTTCAGGTTCTGGTTTATCTTTTAAAATAAAGAAAGTTTACATGGTTCTTATGTAAATTCTTGAGAACTTTGAATAGGTGTAATTATCCATCTGAATCTTCTAGAATTCAAATTTGCAAATGAATTGATGTTGGACAAAATGTGGAGTTATGGACATTTTAAAGGATTTCTATTCAAGAAAGCTAAGGGAAGTGAGTAGAAATCAAAAGAAAGTTACCACTATTAGTATAAAATAACATTTTCCAAAATCTATAGTTTTTTTTAAATGCACAATGGATTATGTAGTTTATTCAGTTATGGTAAAAGGAGGAAATGAATAAGCGACTTAAGGTAGTTGTGAAAATTGATGATTCTTCTAAGTGGGGCCCCTGAATCAGCAGCATTAGAGCAATTTGGAGCTAATTAGACTTGCAAATGCTCACCTCACCCTGGCCTACTGATTCCATTTCCTGGGGACCCAGCATAACAATCTGTGTTTTGACAAGCACTTCAGGTGATTTAACACGTGTATTAATTAATAGCAATATTTTATATCAAAAGAATTTTAAATATTTTCCAATGTATGCATATACTTTGCTCATTTTCCTTTTTCTTTTGTACTGTCAAATGATCCAAGAGTCCATTCATGATATCTCTTACAGTTTTATCTCTCTTAATGAATCATTTATCGGTTTTGGCAAAATTTGAATTTTATTTTGGTTTCAGTTCACTTTCAATGACAGATCAGTTTCTCTCAATTTTATGATTCATTTTTAGGGAATTTACAATTCAATAATGAGGAATATATCATTTTGAACTGGTTTTATTGAAATAATCTAGAAAGCCTTTGCAAATTGAAGTTTATTATTATTGTTATTATTTTAGTGTTTTTGAGAAAAGTCTCAGTATGTAGCTCAGGCTGGCCTTAAACACACAGTGTAATTCACACTGGCCTTGAACTAGTGGCATTCCTCCCACTTCAGCCTCCAAATGGCTGAGATTATGGACATGTACCACCATACCTGGCCTGCAAATTAAATTTTAAATGGCATATCCTCAACACAAGTTACGTTTAGTTGAACCTAAAATGTGTCACTGCCACTCTAGTATCTTAAGTAGGGAGCATGTTTAAAAGGTCAAAGGACAAAGAGATATATATCATTAACTTAAATTGCAGGGAAAATATTGTATTCTTACAAGCTCTATGTATAACCCCAGGGCCATATTGCTAAACTATCTTAGGTTCATTAGAGCTGTCACAGGAAGCTTTTGTGGATAGAAATGAGTGAGGCAAAGGTGCTCCGGAGCTAAGGAATGTTGCTGCCAGGCATCATCTCCAGTCATGCTTATCTAGAAAACCACTTAAACTACTTTCTTTGGCACCACAAACTTTGTTAAATAATCTACTTTACAATTAAGAATATTTCAAGATACTCAACTGAACAACAGTATAATTTGATTTAGGAATATTTCATTGATCCAGAAAATTTATTGTGCTGAGTGGTTGAAAGACAGAAAACAAGCATGTAATTATAATCTAGGAAAGCATTCTATTGTATTTTCAACACTACATTTTTAAAATCAGGAGATTATGACCTGGGATTTAGCTCAATGGCATAAGCACATGCCTGGCAAGCACAAGGTCATGAATTTGATCCACAATAAGAAATAAAAATAAAAATAAATAAAAATTTTAAAAAATGAGGAGATGGAAACCTAAAGTATCAAAGTACTGTAAGACAAGTTCATTCTATACACCAGAAAATAGATCAAGATGAACAACATAGAGTAAAAACTACCTGCCATTTCATTAATAAAAGAATAATGATCTTTGCCTTTTTTTAAAAAAATCAACTTTTCAAGTTCAGTGGAGACTCAGGTGATATTCAAATTTCTGGGCGCTAGTAAAAACTAGGAAATTAGAGGGCAGAAAGTTGGGAGGGCTGATTTAGTCAGGTTTTTTCCTAGGGGAGATCATGACCTCCATGCATAGCTAGGCAACATTTTCCTGGATGGGCTTCCCAAGGCTAATTGGACATGATGGAGGTCTTTTATAGGGCTAGCTCATACCCTTGAGTTATAAAACCAAGGGGTAATTGGATATAGGAAAGCCTTTGAGTTACTTAACCAGAAAGATGAAAAGTAGAAAGGAGAAACACATAGGGTTTTTTTTTTTTTGAAGATTAACCTAGCCTACCAAATGATTTCCACCTCCTGTAAAGAGTTTTATTCATACAGGGAAAGTTCATCACTAAGAGAGATTTTGTGGTATCTTGAGAAGCAGAGCATGATGGAGATAAAGCTAAGAGACTTCCAAGATGAGGTGCTAAAAGGCCAGGATTCTTCCTTCTAGTCCTTGAATGAGATCCTTTGCATGTTCCCAACATAATTCATGTAACGAGAAGACTAAACCACTCAGAAAGACCACGAGCAGGCTTTCTGATTCCTGGAGCCCCAGCCTCTGGCTCATCCCTCCCCACTGCCAGACCCTTGAATGAAGAAGCCTTCAGGTGATCCCAGTCTGTAGCACTTGTGTCTCTTAGCTGAAGTCTCGGGTTTCATGGAGCAAAAGGAAGATATGGAGGCTGGACCTTGCTGAAATTTCTGACACACAGAATCCATGAACATTATAGTCATGGTTGTTTTAAGCTACTAAATTTGTGACAGTTTTTGAGGCAGCAATAGATAGTCAAACAGAAGAGTTTTCAGGTAAGGATTTATAAAACATTGACCCCCTCGTGCTAGACATAAGGAACACAGGCTTCAGTATAAGAGCTAGGTGTAGATCTTAATTCTATAAGAAATTAGTTATGCCACTTTTACATCCTCTAGTAGATTTGTTGTAAATGCTATGAGAGATAATGACTGAAACTGCTTTACAGTGATGACATAAAGTAAGCATCAGTGCTTAATTTAAAAATGCAAGTAGAAATAACAAAGACATAAAATAGTAAGTAGTCATATTAGACATAGTATCCATCATTTCAAGTAGGGTAACCACATAATTTGGCTTGCTCCAAACAATTTCATTTATTCCCATTGTCATAACATACTTTCTATTTTAGCATGTATACTGGATATTTGATGGATTGATTGACTTTAGCATGAAGTATCAGCATTAATATTGATTAAAATAAAGGTGAACCTGATTGATCCAAAGCCTGTGTTCCTCATGATCCAAAGGTACTTATAGCTTCTATTCTACACTATAGTACCCTTACTGAACCTTGTGCTTCAGTCTAAAAGATTATGCCTATTTTTTCCCAACTCTTTGAGGAATAAACACACAATTATTCTGTTTTAGGGACAACATGAAAGACACTGATAAAGTATAGTGCAATAGAATATGTATGACAAGTGGCAGATTAGCCCCAGGGTTGAGTGGTATGGGAAAATATTGAAAGCCTCTGCTCCTGCTGGCTACTTGCCAGGTAACCCTGATGGACCACAGTCTCAGTTTAACTCTTTGAGATGCAAAAACTCACAGGACTGCCAAATCTCTGCATCAATGAGGAATGCAGGAAACTATAAATTAAATGTACATAAAGTAATTTGGAAAACAGAGACTGAGCAGTTATTCTGTAGTGGTTACAAAAGTGGTTGAATGCTCTCACTATAGTGATTTTGTGATTTATTGTACAATGCATAACAGTAAGTATTTGTGTATCATATTTTTGGTTGGTCTTTTTTTATTTTTCAGTAAAATCATTTGAAATCAGTAAGCTCAAAAATAAAATACGACAAAAAAATTCAAAGCATGTTTTTAGTAAAAACTTAAGTTTCTAATTTGCATTTCTCAATAAAGGTGATGAATGTAGTAAGACTGTGCCAGTTTGGAGACGGGTACCATCCAACCATGGGAGTGACAGTGATGTCCTTGGCCATGAAAACACCAGAAGGTAAAAACATTCCTAACACACACTAGCATCTACCTCAGAAGTAGACAATGGCTACTCATCTTATAAAAATTGTACATAAATTTTCATTGAAATCAAGTGAGCTTTTGAGTTAATTCCATTCACTTCCAATTTCTTTTTAGGCATGTGAAAATGAAACAATGGTTACTAGTGATTTGACTCTGTTAAAACATTACAGGCAGTTAAAGAAAACATGTTCTATATTAGTGCTGTTAGATTGTTTCATATAGAACATCATGCAAATTAATTACAATATTTCAAATTTTTAAAATTCAGTTCAGAGATTCAGTGGCAATCATTTAGAATTCATTTAGCTGAAAGTAAAAAGTCTGACACTATTATGATTGGTATATGAATTAAATTCAGCATTTAATATTGATGAAAATGATAGATTTTGATGTGATAATACAGATTAAATATTTATGCACAGATGGATCAGAATAAAAGCAATGCAATCATTAATTCAAGAAATTTATGAGGTCTAAGTACTTGGAATTAGTTTTCATACACAGTCAATTCTGTTTGCATCTAAATGCATAAGTATATTGTGCCAATCAGAACATACAGTTGCTAAAATTTAAACACGCTTTTGTACGCACATAATTGAGTAACGAAATATAAACTTTTCTGTGACAAAGTTGATACTGAATAAAAATGTTACTCTAGCAAAACGTGCTTTCTTCTTTGCTATTTATCATCAGCTAGGCTGATCAACTTTATTATTTTACAGTGGCACTGATCCTTCAAAAATAAATCCTCTGAATATTTTTTTATATCTATTTAAAATTAGTTGGAAACATATAATCAAATTATTCAGTGGAATGCCAACAACCTCTTGACATTTTAATATCAAAATGTCAAATACATTTGTATGTTTAGATAACTTCAATTATAGCTTCAAATATTGAAATTTAGTGCCATAAAATAAATGTAAGGGATCGACTGAATAAAATCAATGAAAAGGCCCCATATGGCATACAAATCCTGAAATTCCGTTATTTCATTGTGGAATGTCTTGGCAGAACAATTTTTAGATGTGACTTACTTTTTTTATATTTGATCAAAAGTATCTGAAAATTTCATCCAAGTATTTTTTTTTTTACTTCTGTAGTGTCACCTCTAGACATTCAGTTCATGTCCTTTTTGTTTTGTTTTTCTTTAATCTTCAGATGATTTCTTTTGCCTTCCTGAACATACAAACTGTGTAATACTTGAGATATTTTCTTACTGATTAATCATTTGATGCTATATATTAATAGAAATAAGCAGTAATTTATAATTATAAGTATAATTATTAATTATAATAGTTATAACAACTATTTTAATGACTTTGTCTACTAACTTGTGTAATTTACAGATTAGTTTCCATTGATTTAATTTTATACTTTATGGTTCATATTTTCTTTTCATGTTTGGTGAATTTTGTTTGGATACCACATATAAATTTTAACTCACTTATGTGCTCCTACTTTGAACTTTGTTCTGGGGCTCAGTTTAATGTATGGAAACAGTATGATGCTTTTGAAGGCTGATTTTGAAACTTCCAGGAGTGACAAAATTATGGTATGCATGCCACAGCGGACTATTTGTGTCAGTGAATGCTTTAAAATTTTTGTAATTGCTGGAAGTCTAATGTCTCTCCATGATTTTAGAGATGTGTACAGTCTGGCTGATGAAAAATCAAACTATTCCCAATTGTGTGTGCTGTGGAGATCAATGTATTTTTTTTTAACTTCTGGTGGCCTTTCCACCACACTGGGGTAATTTCCTTACGTATTAATTTTTATTCACCTGAAGACCTGAGGGGAACTCTGTCATTTCCTGGGGTTTCTCCTTGCATTGGTCTCTCTTCTCTGCATAGCTCTCTTTTTTGTGGTATTTTGTATTGCAAATTCCATTGCCTTCTCTTTCCCTAAATTGTCAACTCCACATTTTAACCAAGTGTGCCTTCCTCTTGTATGGGTTTCTTTACCCTGGAAACTCTTTACAGGTCAGAAGCTCTGGAACTGCACACTTGGCTTGCTCACTTTTCTCTTTAGCCCTCCTCTCCTAAGCTACCTGTTACCCAAAGTCTGGAAAATTTGCATCATATACAGTATTTTGTCATTCGTAAGTGGCTTAAGGGAGAAGAGTAAATGCAGTTACTATTACTATATTAAGGGAGCAGAAGTTCTTGACAAAAAAATGTGAATAAAATTGCTGCTTATTTCTACTAATACATAGCATCAAATGATTAATCAGTGAGAAAAAAACCTCCATATTATATAGCTTTAATCATTTCTATGTATCTTTATTTGCAAAATTTGCTCTGTGTGGATGATAATTATCTGGTAATTAGTTCTTATAATAATATATCTTACTATTCTCTATTAAAATTATTCACACAGTTTGAGGTTAAATTTTTAAAATTTAAATAAAATTAAAGTGTCAAAATAATTCCTTCATATGTTTTTATTAGTAAGCATAATAATTATATTTTGAAAATGTTTAGATAATATTTCCTGATCAAAAGCTTCAAAATGCGTAATAAAATTCTGTCAAAAGCCTGATACTGTAGTAGAATCCGGAAGTACATGCATATTTTTCTCAATCTCATAAACAAAGAATTCAGTTAAGCATATGTTACTCAGTTTATTTTATACAGCAAATATGTGTCCTTATTTAGTCCTTCTTGTTTTACCTTTCCCCCGCTTTCATCCTGTCTCTCATTTCCCTTTTCCATGTATGTTTAATAAATGTCCTTGAATATGTGAACTCTAAATAAACATGTGGTATTTTAGGTTTTTTTTAATTGTTTCAAAATTTTATTTAAAGAGAAAAAAAATAAAACAGAATAAAGGGTAGCAACAATACAGAATTCCAAGGAAAAAATGAAAAGAACAACAAAAAATCCTAAGAAATTATTACTTGACAAATTACATACTGACTTCTTGGAAACAGTTGTTCAAATTACAAAGTTAAAACATATAAAGTAGACACTCAAACAGTGACACTGTTAACAGTTCTGCTCCACAATCTGACAAAAACAGCAATATAGTCATCCATCTTACCCACTCAAATATACATGCAATTATATCAAAAGGGTAAAATTAAACACAACAAAACAGAACAAAGCGGATCACAAGAAAGCAATGTAAGATACATATATTTCAAAATTAGACAATTGGAGATATTCACCCTCCATCAATCACACTGACTCTTGTTTTCTTCCAAATAGTTGTCCATATGGTCACATAAAGGGAATTCACAAGAAACAACATAGCATGGAATTGATCTGAGCAGGATGAGGAGGGCACTTCAGGTCATCAAGACCAGACCTTAGGGAAGCCAAGAATAGCTGTCATAGTATCTCTCATTCTCCTCAATACAGCTATCCATACCTTCATATGTTGACCTTAAACAAGAAAAAGCAAGCTAAAACCACTTTGAACAAAAAGTGATAATTTTGCTGGATTTCACATCATGACACTATGGAATCAGTACTGGGTATTGTAGTGTCTCTTTTTCTTCAAAGTAGTTGTTCATTTCAACATGTGTTATATAGTTGGTTCTTGTAAACTGTTTACAAGCATTACACATGCATGAGTCTCTACATGTATATCTATCCTTTCTGTATTAGAGGTAAAAACAAAACAAAGCAAGATAAAACAAAACAATTCCTAGAAAAGCATGAGGCCAACAAAGTCACATAAAACCGCAATACTAGGTGATCTACAATGGTTACCATGGTGTCTCAGCAGTATATAACAACATTAATAAAAGTGAAGCATTGGAGACATTACAAGACTTCAAAAGCAAGTAATAATCAAACCAGAGTGGGTATCTTAGTAAATCTTGTCATCTTCAGTGTAGTTGCCTATACCCTTAGACTTGATGCTATCCATCATAACAGATTTAAATAAAATCAGTCAATGCAAAGTAGCAATCTAACAACCCAGATTCAAATAAGATCAGTCATAATAAGACAGTATAAGTTATAAAGGGCTTCATATTAAGTTGATAGGAAAATTAGGGATGATTACCATAACATGTCCTCTTGTTTTGGGGATAGCTGACCATGTCCTCAAGTCTAGTGTAAGTAGACAAACTGGAACAGCATGTAATCCATCTAAGCAGAGTGATGAGAATAATGTAAATTTTAAATCTTGTTACCCAATTAACAATATCTTCTGCCTCCCTTTTTTAGACAATTCCTCCCCTTTCACTCCCATCGGGTGCACTGCTTGTTTTGGGTCCAACTACCTCCCTATATAGAGCATCTCAATGGACCCTATCTCCTGATTTACTCTGCCTGTGTTTCTCTCTGTTAATATTTCAAGGCCATCTATACTAGAGATTACAGCCAATCTTCTCTGCCTTATTATTGCTATTCTGTTTTACTGCCATTGGTTGTCTATTTTTCTCTTCCACTCCACTATCTGCTCCGTTCACTGAGGCCTCTCTGCCACTATTCCTGAAATGCTCGTATTCTTGTTCTCTCTCCCTAGAATGTCCTTCAGTATTTTTTGTAGGGTTGGACTGGTGGTCACAAATTCTCCTAGTTCCTCTTTGCCATGGAAGCATCTTATTTCTCCATTAATTTCTATAGAGAGTTTTGCAGGATACACCAATCTGGGCTGGAGGTTGTTCTCCTTCAGCACTAGAATTACTTCACTACAAGCTCTTCTTGACCTAATGGTCTGTGTTGAGAAGTCTGCCATGATTTTGATGGGTTTTCCTTTATAGGTGATCTGTTTCTTTTCTCTGATGGCTTTTAATATTCTGTTCTTATATTGAATTTCTGGGATCTTGATTATTATGTGTCTGGGTGTAGCTCTGTTTGGGTTGTAGGTGGCTGGTGTTCTGTATGCTTCTTACATCTGCATATCATTTCTTTTTTCTATGCTTGGGAAATTTTCCTTAATAATTTCTGTGAATAGCCTTTGTAATTCCTCTGATTTGATTCCTGCTTCTTCATTCACATACTTTATTCTTAAGTTATAGATCCTCTTGTCATCTTCTAGTCTTTGTATCTTTACTGCCTGCTCCCTTGTTATTTTTAAGAGATCTCCCCTTTCATGGTCACACATTGCAAGCCTGTGTTCAATTTTTGATAGTCTATCTTTGGTTTCTTTCAAGCTGTTTTGCCAGCTTTCTATGGAGTCTTTAGTTTCCTGATACTCTCTTTGAATCTGCTTCATGAATTCTAGATTTTTTCTGTAATCTTCATTAAATTTTCTCTCCTTTTGTGTTCCTCCATTCTTCTGTCTGTGTTTTCTTGAGCAGTGCCCAGCCTTTCTTTTATTAATCTACTTATCTCTTGTTTAATTTGAATGAATATTTCAGTTTTGGTCCCGCTTACGAGGTCCTGAAGATATCTCTTTATGTCTGCTACCACTGTGTTTGAGGTTGCATGTTTGCTGCCCTGTCTCTCTTGCATTAACCTCTCCTGGATCAATGTTCTCTTAGGTTTATTTTTAATTTAATTACATTGCACAATGGACAACTCCATTGTTTTACATTTTTCATTGTATATGTTTAAGATATATTCATGTTGTTATTATTTCTAGTTTAAGTTTGATGTTCCACTGTGTATCTACAAAGTGTTAGTGTTCTAAAGATAAAGTACTACTTTAAACTCTCACCTTCTATACAAACAAAATAATGATTGTCCTTACTCACTAACCTTATGAGTATACATAATATGTGGATTTCTCTAAAATATAAATGTACGAGCAGGCTTGTGACTGAATCATTCTCTGAACACTATCAGAAACTAGAAAACATTATCTTTAACCATTCAGGGGAACCTTTAGCCACATGCCTAACATTTGATGTTTTTAAACTTCAAGTTTTTGCAATTTGAGAGGCATAGAAGAGTAGTATGTTACTGTCATTTCAATTTTCATCAATTTAATTACCAGTGTATAATCAATCTTCATTAATTTGATTACTCACTGGTAATCAAACATATATCCTTACTTGAATCCTTTCTTTTTTATTTAAGAACTTTGCTTATGTTTAAAATGTTTAGTCATAAAATATATTTCACTGATTTAGAATACAATATTAGGTCATTTATCTGTGTTCCACTAATTTTGGCTAGACTTATGATCAAATGTGCTGCTCTTTTAGTGTTTTTATTTTAGGATTTCTATTTGAGAAGTAGCATTGAATTCCTGTTCATTCAAGTAATCTTTTACATTTTCTTCAATTTGCTTTTCATTTTGATTTTCCCACATAGGTCTTTATCTCTTTTGACATTCAGTTTTGAGTTTATGCCTTACTGCATTTTATGGGTTGAGTTACTTTTTCCATCTAGCCCTTATGAATACTTCTACACATCACAGCTCTAAGGCAATGTTTTCTTTTTCTTTTTTTATAATTTTATTTAAAGAGAAAAAAACAAAACAAAACAGAATAAAGGGTAGCAACAATACAGTGTTCCAAGGAAAAAAGGAAAAGAACAACAACAAAAAAACCTTAAAAAAATTATTGCTTGACAAATTACATACTGACTTCTTGGAAACAGTTGTTCAATTTACAAAGTGAAAACATGTAAAGTAGACATTCAAACAGTGAGACTGTTAACAGTTCTGCTCCACAATCTGACAAAAACAGCAATATGGTCATTCATCTTACCCATGCAAATATACATGCAATTATATCAAAAGGGTAGAATTAAACACAACAAAACAGAGCAAAGTGGATCACAAGAAAGCAATGTAAGAGACAAAAATTTCAAAACTAGACAACCAGAGATATTCACTCTATCATATTGACTCTTGTTTTGTTCCAAATAGTTGTCCATATTGTCACGTACAGGGAATTCACATGAAACAACCTAGTATGGAATTGATCTGAGCAGGACGAGGGGGGCATTTCAGGTCTTCAAGACCAGACATTAGTGAGGCCAACAATGACTGTCATAGTGTCTCTCATTCTCCTCAAAACAGCTGTCCATACCTTAATGTGTGTTGAATTTACACAAGGCAAAGCAAGCTAAGATCACTTTGAACAAAAAGTGATAGTTTTGCTGGACTTCACATCATGACATTATGGAATCAGCACTAGGTATTGTAATGTCTCTTTCTCTTAAAAGTAGTTGTTCATTTCAACATGTGTTATATAGTTGGTTCTCCTAAACTGTTTATAAGCTCTACACATGCATGAGTCTCTACACGTATATGCATCATTTCTATATTAGCAGGAAAAACAAAACAAAGCAAGATAAAACAAAACAATTCCTAGAAAATCATGAGGCAGAAAAGTCATATAAAACCACAATACAAGGTGATCTACAATGGTTACCATCGTGTCTCAGCTGTGTATAACAACATTAATAAAAATGAAGCATTGGAGATATTATAAGACTTCAAAAGCAAGTAATAATCAAACCAGAGTGGGTATCTTAGTGAATCTTGTCATCTTCAGTGTAGTTGCCTATACACTTAGACTTGATGCTATCCATCATAACAGATTTAAATAAAAATCAGTCAATACAAAGTAGCAATCTAACAACCCAGATTCAAATAAGATCAGTCATAATAAGACAGTATAAGTTATAAAGGGCTTCAGATTAAGTTGATAGGAAAATTAGGGATGATTACCATAGCATGTCCTCTTATTTTGGGGATAGTTGACCATGTCCTCAAGTCTAGTGTAAGTAGACAAACTGGAACAGCACGTAATCCATCCAAGCAGAGTGGTGAGAATAATGTAAATTTTAAATCTTGTTACCCCATTAACAGTATCCTCTGCCTTCCTTTTTTAGAAATTTCCTCCCCTTTCACTCCCAT
>PVJX010035635.1:0-18098 GCA_004027295.1 Dolichotis patagonum | reverse complement strand
GGGAAGGAACCGCAGACATGGATGAGACTGCAAACTACTCAAACTTCTTGGCTACCAAGAGGGGCAGGCATAAAGGAATGGAGAAAGGGTAAGAGTGAAAGGCATAGCATCTGCCTTAAAAAAAAAAACCCAAACAACCCCCCCCCACACACACACACACACGCACACGGTATCCAGTTTGCATCTGTGCTGGTTATCAATCAAATCTCCAAGTCTACTCAATTGGCTTTGGAACCCGTAGTCTTTCTTCGTAGGAGGTGCAATGCTACGTTTTAGAGATAG
This sequence comes from Dolichotis patagonum, assembly GCA_004027295.1. Lineage (NCBI taxonomy): Eukaryota > Metazoa > Chordata > Mammalia > Rodentia > Caviidae > Dolichotis > Dolichotis patagonum. The sequence continues at coordinate 17,816 of PVJX010035635.1, read as the reverse complement.
GTGGCGCCGGAGAGAAAGGTTCTTCCTACAGGTTTCCCGTGTTCTCCAGCCAGGGCCCTGAGAGCCCGCTTTTCTCTGTACAGTCAGCCCAGCGCTGGGTGCCTGCAGGGCTCACCTTTCTCCCTCATGTGGCCTCGGCGTGTCGTGTCTCTCGAGCTGCGGACTTGGTACCAGCAGGCGCGAGCCCGAGGCTTGACAGCCACTCCTGCACCCTTTTGTCAGCCCCACACTCGACGTCCTGGCAAGCTGGGTCCCGCCTAGGGTCCTCTCCCAGGGCTGGTGCCGGAGCTCCCCTAACGTGGAGCAAACGCTAAGGCTGAGCACCCCCTTGGGAATGCCTTGCCCCTGAGGGCTCAGCTGCGCTCCCCAGCATGCCAAGCCGTGCCCCAAACAAGGTGGGATCTCACACAGGCAGGAGAACGGCCCTGCTGCTGCTGCTTTCTGTGCAGTTGTCTCTAACTCTTCTTAATCACGCTCCGCCACTTCGACCTCCCATCAATAATCCCTGATATTGGGACTGGGGGTGTACAAGAACCCTCCGTACTTCTCCCCCAACTTCTTGATACTGGGTTTTCCTTGCTCAAATCAATTTGTGATTTCTGCCTTCTGCCCACGTCCGGCCTACCACACCATTCTGACTCAGAGACCTTTGAAAAATATGAGGACAACCTGTTGGGACCAATATGGATAAATGTCCAAGGCATACTGGCGGGTGTTGGGGGAAAGGTGCATGAATTAAGAATAACATTCTTTTCGAGACCCTGTCTCAAAAAGAAACAAACTAACAAACAACAGATCAATGGTTAGGAGGTGGGTATTAAGATGGGATGAATGGAAGGTAAGAGAAGAGATACAAAAGGGTGGGAGGAAATAAAGGAATGGAGAAAGGGTAAGAGTGAAATTTACACACGTCAATTTTAATTACATCATATTAACTAGACACAGTGATACACACTTGTCACCCCAGCACTCTGCCCAGACTGAAAACTTAGCAACCTAGCAAGACCCGATCACAAAATAAAAGATTAAAAAAAAAAAAAAGGATAGGGATGCAGGCCCTGGGTCCAATCTCTGGTACTGCAAAATGTACATTAAATTAAATCAAATTATTACATATGATTTTAACTTGACTTTAACAAAGAAAATACAACCTAACAAAATGGTTAGCTAAACTTCAAACAAATGTTTCTCCAACATAAATTTTACTTTGACTCTAAAAACAAGCAGATCAAATATGTAAAGCATAAAGATGTTGGATTTTCTTGCTATATGTTTCCATGGCCACTGCTGTCCATTGGGTCCCCCAGTATAAGACACAAGCTGGACGTGGTGGCACAGCCTGGAGTCCCAGAACTCTGGGAGGCTGAAGCAGGAACATTGCAAGATGGAGCCCAGTCTGAAGATAGAAAAAATAAAAGACTAGGTTGTAACTCAGTGTAAAGGCCCTGAGTTCAGCCCCTAGTAATGAGAGCTGAGAGACAGACAGACACACACACACACTGAATGGATCAGCATCCCCACACTTCACCTTTTCTCTACAAATCACCATCCCTTACAGATACCAGTAGTTTTACAGTCTCAGGTACAATAATAACATCTTGTTCTATGACCATGATTCACACAACTGTCTAACACTGGTTCTTGTTAAATGGAGTTGATATTCACTACCATCTTTGAGATATAGGTAGATAGATACTGGGGATTGACCCCAGGGCCTTTGCACTGAGCTACATCCCAGCCCCTTTTTATTTTTGTGACAGGGTCTCGTGGAGTCACGCAGACTATAGTCAAACTTACAATCCCCTCAGCTCAGCCTCCCAGAGTTCTGGGGATTACTCCACATGCACAATATTCATTTAATTGGCTAAGTTTTGTTGTCAAGGCATATTTTTGGCAAAGCCTCACAAAAGTACTGTATTCCCTGATTCCTTCCCTGTGTGACAGTGGTTTTCTGTGGTTTCACTGTGGTTTCCTGTGTGACAGCCTCACTAGGCAGCTTACCCTGAGGTCTGCCTTTGGGAAATTGCACATGTTCCCACGGAGTTCTGCATTACATAGGGCTGTGGCCACATTCAGGGGCCAGCCTAGTTTTTCTCCCTTTGTAAGAGTTTTTTCAGTTTCTATGCCCAAAGAATGTGACTCTGTCTTTCATTTTTATTAGTTTCTCTCTGATTGCTTTACATCTTGACTCTTTAAAAATACGTATGTTCTCTTGGACAGTCCACACTAGACTCCAGTCTTACGCTGTGCGGCCGAGTTGTCTGAATTCGCTCCAGCACAATGCCAATTTGCTCTTCGGTTTGTCCCTTTAGGTGTGTGGTCACCGTCTTCATTTCCACAGGTTTTTTTTTTATCACCGCGGATTTGTGCTCTTGCTTATCCGTACTCACTTTTCATGAGCGGACATAAAGTTCTTCTTCAGACCTGGAACTCAAGAGAAGCTGGAGCAGGAAGCAGATGACAGGCGGGGACGGAGTCTGAGCCTGTCACTGCCTCCAACCCCAATGACACAGGAGGAGGATGGAGGTGACCAGAAGCAGCTCGGAGACCAGCATGGAACATGGACTTGTTCCAACTCCCAGCGAAGCTGGAGGAGGAGGCCCCAGGTCCTCAAGGTAACTGTTACAAAGAATGTGAGCGATGGCCTGGGTATCGCCTACCAGATGGCGCTGTCTCTCTCCCACTCTCTCGGGACTGGGCGTGAACAGCTTCGGCATTGCACAGCAGAGGGCGCTGTCTCGCGTCCCTCTTGGAACAAGGCAAGAAAAAATTCTGAAAATCAGCAAAACTGACGCGCTCCAAAGCCGCCCTGGCTGCAAAGCTGAGCCCGGGCTCCTGGAGCCGCGCCCTGCCCATGTCACCACGTCACCACGTCACCTTCCCAAGGAGCCATCTCAACGGTCCCCTCGGTCAGCAGAAAGGGGGCCAGGAGCCCTCCGCAGGGGGAGCCCTCTGCTGCCCACTCTGCCCAGAGCTTCCAGACCTGAAACCTCAGTGCTGGGCTGTGTTGCCTCCCCCGCCCACAGGTGGACACTGATTTGTCTTTTGCTTTCCCAAACAATTACAATTAGGCTTGTTTTCTTAAGCTTCAGGGAAGGGAGACTCTGTCCCCCTTGGTCTCACCACTTTTTTTCTTCCACTCAGCCCTGGCACTCCTGTGTGTGTGCTAGACCGTGGGCCTTTACAACACAAGCCAAACTGGTGCTTGAACCCAGAGCTACTTCTCCAGCCCTTTTGTGCTTTTCACCTTGAGACAGGCTCTCACTAAGTTACTAACTTGCCTAAACTTGGCTTGAACTTGGGATCCTCCCTGCCTCAGCCTCCCAGAGTGCTGGGATTACAGGCCTTGGCCACCACGCCTGAGTTGGGACAGTCTACTTTTATCTCACTTGTCCTCACTACAGCTGCGGGCAAAGAGAGTGGGTTACCCTTATCTCCATTTTAGAGATCAGAAAACAGTAATTTTCTGAAAGGCACACAACTAACAGGAGACTGACCCAGGCCCAGAATGCGGGGCTTTACCCTCGTTTACAGAATTTTCTCTCTGCCACGCCACAGCCTTTCAACGCTTCTGAATTCACACAACACTCTGAATATCTGCCTTTAGAGAAGCATGGTGGCCATACCTGTAATCTCAACACCTAGGAGGCTGAGGCAAGAGGATCAGGAGTTTGAAGTCAGTCTGGGCTACACAGCGAGTTCAAGACCAGATTCTTCAGTGAGTTCCCAGCTTTCAGCTTTCGACTGGATCTTCCAGCCCTGGAATGCAGCGGTCCCTCTCACCCCAACGCTGCAGGCAGCCCCTGTGAGCTACCTTGTCAGCCCTTTATGTGTCACATGTATTGCGTGCTAACTCTGGTCTTCTAGCGAACCCTGACACATACGCACACATTTCCTTTTTGTGCATCAAATACATCTAGAAGGACACACAAGAAACTGGTAAAGAGTAGTTGGTTCCTGGCAGGGAAACAGATGGGGGGGAGACTCCCCCATCCCCTCATTCCCCCCACCCAGCAGAAACTCAGTGGCAAGGGCAGGCAGGTGGCAGCGGCAGGACTCACCAGGGCGCATAGGAGGCTGCAATGAAGAAGTAGATGACCATGCGGTCGACCATGTGCAAGCAGTGCTCCACCATCCTGGGGAGGCAGAGAGAGGGCGGTCATGGCCCCAGGGCAGCAGGAAAGGCCAGGGGGGCCCTGTCCCAGCCCAGGGAGCACAGTGCCATCCTCATGCAAGAGGGCCTGGGCTCAGGCAGGCTCCCCTTCCCCAGCCACAACCCCTCTGCCTCAGTTTCCCTCTCTGTCAGTGACCAGAACAGTGAGAATCAAGCCAGACTCCTCGCCATTCCGGGGGCCATGTGGAGAGGCTTTGGGGTCCCACTGAGGTGACTGCTTACTTGTCCCCCAGCCTTAATCAGAGCAGCTCTGCATTTCGGTTTGATAATCTGGGCTTCCCAAAGGGTTTCAGCTGGAAAGGAATCCTACGGCTTAAAACTGTGCACAGGCTGAGCTGGCAGCCCGGGAGCCTGCCGGATTCTACAGCCACTCAGAAGCGCTGGGGACAGACTCACGCCCAGCCGTTTCCGTCTCTGTGAACCGGGCACACCAGCAACCCGGCCACAGGCTCGCAGAGGACGACACGAGCCAGCGCTCAGCACAGTGCGCGGGCGGCGGTCAGTGAAAGCCAGCTCTTCCTCCACCTCGCCTGGCAGTGAGCTGTGGCCTCTGTGCACGTGGCCGGCGTCACAGCAGCCTCCCAAGTGGCACTCGTGCCCTGCTCTGAGGCTCCCATCTTGTCCTGCCCCACGCACAGCAGACAGGGCGGCCTTCCGGAGCAACAGACTGGATCCCAATGTCACACGGCATCTGCTGCCAGCTTTGGGGAGCACCAGCCACCCGAGCTGGAGATGAACTGAGGTCCCCCAAACCTTCTCACCAGGGGAGGGAGCACCACCTCCTCAGCCAGGGGAGGGAGCCACTTCGGAAGTGGACACCCAGATGACACCCAACATCTGGCAGCAGGAGGCACCCCAAGCCACAGTCCACCGCATCTGACCCTCTGAGCGCCCAAAAGATAACAAACATTTCTTGTTATTTTCAGCTACCACATTGCAGGGTATTTTTGTTACACAGCAATATTTGTTACCAATACAAACTGTGATTCAGCCCAATGAACTGACCAACGATGCTACATGCAGTCCAACCACATACATCCCTGACAACAATGACGGCCGATGTGTGCAGCCCAAGCTGCCGGTACAGAGCTGCTTTATAAGGCCTTTATCAGCAGTGGCCCCAACCCTGCGGACCAGGGAGGGGCCACCATCTCACCTGCCCTCCCAGGTGAGGACAACAGCCACAAGTCTGGGGATCGGGCCCTAAAGCCAATGGCTGCGTCTTCATAAGAGAACAGAGCAGGGGGACATGGACCCCAGACACACTGAGGGAGCCAGGCGAGGGTGAGGCAGAGGCTGCAGCAACACAGCCACAGCCTAGGGCTGCCAGGAGCCACCAGGAGCCGGCAGGGGCAGCAAAGGTCCTCCCGGGAGTCCCCAGAGGGAGCGGGATCCTGCCCACACCTCACTCCCAGACTTCTGCCCCCAGAACTCGAGGAGCTCAAGAAGGACCCAAAAGGGAGAGAACTTTAGAGGAACAAGGAGAGGGCGGAGCACACCGTGGGGCCCAGGACCCTGCAAGCAGCTCTGGCCCAGACCCAGCCGCTTGTGACTCAAGACCACTCCCTTCGGGCCTAGCTACACAGGCCTGGAGGGCGTCCCATGAAGTGAAACAGGCCGCCCCGCCACCCTGTGCCACCGAGTTCCAAGGGACAGAGCAGAGAGGTGCGGGGCCGGGGCAGGGTGTGCGGGGAGTCGGTGTCTGCTGGGCACAGAGCTCCAGTCTGGGCAGCGAGAGGGCCATGAATGTGCCCAACGGCCCCGCACTGAGGAGGGTTAAAGTGGCAAACTGTAGACTCGTCTTCCGCTTGTTTACAATTTTAAAAATTCAAAGCAAAACAAATCAAGGTTTTAAAAATCAGGAATTTGGCCAGGCATGTTAGTGCACACCTGTAATCCCAGGAAGCTGAGGCAAGAGGATCGCTTGGAGTTCAAGGCCAGCCTGAACTGCATAGCGAGACCCTGTCTAAAACAAAACAAAACATCACGGATTCTCTTGAAAAGATTGGGGAAGAACATCTGGACAGTGCTGGGACCCCGGAGGTGGTCAGGAGGAGTTACGGTGGGGCCTGTAGGGTCGCTTGCTGTCCTCTAGGGCTGAGCAGATGGACAGGCTCTGGGGGGCTGCTCAGTCCCAGCACTCTGAAGACACCCCAGGTCACCCCTCCTTGGTCCCCTCTGCAGACTCAGTGTCCTGCCCCATGCGGGCAGGTGTCCCCTCTGGGGCCAGGCGGGACGTACCTGAGGTGGCTCTTCTTCCAGGAGATGGTGTGGAACACGGTGGACACCACGAAGAGCCCGCAGAGGCCCAGGCCATAGATCCAGGCAGAAATGGTCTCCCAGTCATCGTCGGACAGGAAGTAGAGGTTGGAGCCACCGAGGATGCTGGGAATGATCCAGAACTGCAGGAGGGGACAGCTGCAGGGGCACTGCACGCAGGACAGGGCCCGCATCCTGCTTTCCTCCAGATCACACTGTGCCGCTCGGCAGCCACCAGGTGGCCACAGGGCATGGGAAGGTGGCCAGTGCCACTGAAGAACAGAGTCAGTGAACTTGGCCTGCGCGAAGTGATTTTATCTAAATTCCAAAGCCACACGGGGCCTCCAGAGCGGCCTGGACGGCGTAGGTCTGGAGGCTGCGTGGACCCTCCAGGGTGCAGCCCAGGTCACAGCTGGTGCCCGGGACCCACACAGAGGAGCCAGACGAGTGCCACATGTCCACGTCACCCAGTGGTCACTGACATCCACGCTTTGCCTCCTGAGAGTCCCCTAATGGCAGTGCTCAGCCTGGACCAGCTCCAGTGCGGGCCCTGCCCTGCCAGTAAGGAGTTAAACAGCGACGCCTGTGGTGGGAGCGGCTCAGCGTGGCACCCTGTCCCCTGCCTCTCCAGATGCCCTCTGGCCTCCCCTCCGCTCTCCCTCCTGCTCCGCCCAGGGCTCCCGTGCTGCACCTCATGGAGGCTGTGCCTGGTGACAGCCTTGTCCTGTGTGGGGCGCAATGGCTCCCTTCTCCGGCCAGCCAGCCCTGTCACCCCTCAAAAGCGCCTCCTCGCCCTCAGGGCCTCATCCCTGTCCCCATCCATCCCTGCCTCACAGACCTACTTCCTCCAGGGTTACCAGGCCTCGTGAGCCTTTAATGAACAGGTACCCAAGGAAGGAAGGAAGGAAGAAAGGAAGGAAGGAAGGAAGGAAGGAAGAAAGGAAGGAAGGAAGGAAGGAAGGAAGGAAGGAAGGAAGGAAGGACAAACAGAAGGAAGGAAGGGAGATGAACGAATAGCGAAGAACCTGAAATGGGGAGAAGCAGGCACGTGGAGAATCCAGCCCTGACAGCGTGCGGCCTCTGGGATCCCCTGGAAAACATTCACTGGAAATCGGGCTGCTGGAAGGACCCACTGGCCTCAGTGGCACCCACTGCCAGGACTGGGGGAGGGGCGGGGGGCAGCTCCCAAACCAAAGGCCACCGCCAGCCCCCAGCCACCTGCTCAGCATGGACTGAACATCTGGCAGACAGAAGGGGACAGATGGGGTTTTGCGGGGAGGAGTACAGGGACTGAACCCAGGGCTCTTACTGTGGGCTGCACCCAAGCCTTGTTTTTTTTGTGTGTGCTCGCTTGGGCAGTACATATACTAAAATATTTTTTGATTTTGAGACAATGCCTTACTAAGCTACTTAAGTGGGCTCCAACTTTTGTTTCTCCTGCTTCAGCCTCCTAGAGTGCTGGGAGCACGGGCATGTGTCACCACACCCTGCTCAGGGACAGAGTTATAAACACTTAAATGACTTCCTTGTATGTGATTGTATCACTTTTAAAAATGCACGGTGACCACGTGGACCTCGTCCCCGGGGTGGGGAGGCTCCTGCAGGCCGCCACCCGGGCTTCTCTGTGGCTCCCACGCCATCCACACGGCCTTCCTCCCTCCTCCCTTCTTCCCCTGCCTTCCCTGCCTCGCTTCCCCCACAAGCCCTGAGCACAGCCCCGTCCTGGCAGGGAGCAGAGCAGAGCTGCTGCCCCACCCTGTCCCCACCCTGTGCTCGGGGCGAGCTGCACACGCACAGCACCAAGCATGGCACCGTCTCAGTGCCACGCTGATGCACCTGCATCTGCGTCTGTGGGATCCTCAGCCCTGGCTCCTGGTGACTGCAGGATCGACTGCCACCTCGGGGAGGGAGTGCAACCCAGGAGCCCACAAGGTGGCACACCGATGCCTCGGGCAGCACTCACACACCCCTGGCGGGGAGCACATGCCCATTCTGCAGATGAGGAGAGTGAGGCTTAGCGCTGTAAGGTCACAGAGTTAGGATTTGGGGACAGATGCTCTCGGGGTGGCTGTGATGAATCAGCTTATCTGAGAACCACGTGGTCATCCCTCAGGTAATGGGGGGGCAGGGCGAGCACCACAGAGCTGCTGCTCCAAGGAGAGCGAGCAGGATGAGCACACACAGAGCTGGGCAAGTGTGGGCCTGTGATCCCAGCGCTCTGGGAGGCTGAGGCAGGAGGACTTCAAGTTCAAGCCCAGACTGAGCAATTTAACACGTGCCAGTGTCCCAATAACAAATGAAAAGGGCTGGGATTAGCTCAGTGAGAAGAGCCCGGGTTCGCTCCCACTGTAAAAAGAAAGAGAGGAACGCAGGGCACGGGAAGCCTGGGCTCATCTGAACACGTCACTGTGGGCGACACGGGGCGACAAGGGGCAGGCTCAGCAGCATCCGTCCATGGCAGGCGTGTTGCCTCCTGAGATACCGAATCACACCAGCAGGGACAAACTCACATCTGCACTGCCAGGGCCTGGAGCAGAGCCCGGTGCCTCAAGGGCAGGAGGAAAGGTGTGCTGACTGACTGATGAATGGACTGGTCCCTCCACCTAGGCATACCAGGGCAGGAGGACCTGGGGGGGATGAGCTCAGGGCTCCCCAGCAGCTGGGCCAATGGGAAGGCTTCTAGGGAACATCTCAGCAAGACTGTGAAACACCAAAAGGCTTCACAGATGAGGCTGGGGCGGAGAGGAAAAGTATTCCAGGCATGGGCACAGTGCGTGCAAAGGAAACAGGAGTGGGCGACCTGGGACCCCCCGGGATGAGAGCGGGATGAGAGCGTGGAAACAAGAGCAGGACATACAGTCAGACCTGCCTGAGCATGTGCTGTGTAATGACATGCTGTACCAGGTACTAGGGAGCCACTGAAGGTTCTAGAGGAAGAGAGGCATGCACAGCTCCAAGCCCCTCAGTGTCCATTACTGACCTTCCCCTGAGATCCTGCTTGGCCTCTGTGGCCCACAGGAGACCTGAGAGATGGCCATTAAGGAGAGCTGAACATCAGCATGGGCAAGACCCCAGCCCCAACTCACAGCGTGGGTGGCACAGTTGGCCGCGTGCTCATACTCCGTGGGCTGGTACCGCTTGTGGGAGGGGACCCGGTGGTTCATGAACCTGGAAGGAGGGAGAACCAGGGATGCTCAGGGAGACATGCAGTGGCAGCAGGGTCCACTGGCAGGAGGGGGCCTCTCCTGGCTCCTTGTCCCTGCTGCCACCTCCCTTCCCTCTCGATGACCAGGTTGTTCTGTGCCACCGGCCTCCCCGAAATGCACGTTCATCACAAAACTTCACTCACTGCAGCTGCTCCTCGAGTTCCAATGGGCTCCGTCCCCCCAAAACACCAGCTGTGCACTTGGACCTGACACACGTGGCAAAGACGGAAATCATAGGTTGGACCATTGTTACTCGGAGACTGTGGGCGGGGTGCAGTGTTCCCTCTTTTCTCTGTTTTATCTGCAGTACCAGGGATTAGACCAAGAGCCCTCCCACTGCAGCTGCAGCCCTTTTACTTTTTAATTTTTTTGTTTTGTACCAGGGATCGAACTCAGGACCTTGTACTTGCCAGGCAGGTGCTTATGCCTCAGCTTTCTTTTTAAATTTTGAGACAGGGTCTCACTAAGTAGCTAAGTTACCCAGGCTGGGACCAAACTTGTGATCCTTCTGCCTCAGCCTCCCAGAGTGCTGGGATTACAGGTGTGTGCCACCACAGTGCATTTTCCTTCCTGGAACTCGACATCTGCAGAAACATAGCACACACGTCCTCGCCTTTATGGCTGCCTCTTCTGAGTGGTTTTTGCAGACTTCTCTCTGTTACTGGACACAGTGAGTGGGGTTTTTCAGGGCCGTGTAGCTCTCTGTGGGTTAAACAGACCACATAGGGTTTGTTCAGTCTGCTGCAGGTGGTGCTGCACTTCTGAGCGGCTGGGATGACTCTGCCCATGACGATTTTTCTGCGTATCATTTTTTGGTGAGCTCTCCTGAGCTCACACCTACGTGTGCAATTGCGGGGTGACTTGACTTTAAAAATAAAGAGTCCTGATGTTTGGTATCTTTGGAAACTTAAGAGCGTGATCGCCTCTGTCTGACCACCACCACCCCGCCCCCAGGACCTTGCAAGCTGTCACTCATCCTAAGAATGTGGAAAGCCAGGATCCTCTAGATGGCAGGTTCTCCTGGGGCATTGCCAGTGTCATCCGCCAGAGGGCGCTAGAGGCCACTCCCCCCCCACACACACACACCTCCACCACCACCACCCTGAGTTGCTAAGAGCAGGAAATCACACCGCGCAGTTGAGCACCTTCTGTACTCTCCATCTTGCCAGCGACGCTGACAGGTACTTCTGGCACCCATGTGCTGGCTCTTCGCCGGTGCAGTTCACAAAGCACCATGGGCCCCATGTGTGCCCCCCCACCCGCGAGGCCAGTGTGGGCCAAATGGGAGAAGAGGCTGCAGGGGGTCTGCGGGCTCCCATGCCGGGGCCTGGCCCAACCTTGGGATCGGGTTTTCCTACGCCTGGTCAGGCCAGGGGTCCAGGTCAGCCCCACCACCACCACCTGCAATGGCTCCCTGGCCAAGTGGCCCACGGCTGTGTGACTTCGGATCATGTGACGAAGACCAGCATCTTACCAAGCCCAACAGACTCCCTCCTTCCCCCCAAGAGAACCAAGACCCCCTGGCTTCGCCTCCCATGCCCAGATGCTGCGCAGGGCCAGGTTAAAGCTGGGTTCCTGGTCCCAGAGGAAACGGGGACCCTGGAGTAGAGCCTCCTTAGGGGCCCAGAACAGCTGGCCATCTTCCCACCTCCTTCGTGGGTGTCCGAAAGTCACCATGGCAAGACTGGTTTCTTAATAAACCAAGATGACAAAGACGACAGTGTCGTGGGCGGAGCTCCCCATACCCCGGGGCCATGGTCCTGACCCTGGACAGCCTACGGATGTGACAAGGGTGCACGAGGTCATGCTGGAGGATGGTGGGCCCCTGCCGCCATAGGACAAGCACAGACAGGAGCGTCGCAGGGAGAAGGCCGCCACCTGGCCACGGAGGCAGCGACAACGACACACACAGGTCCTCCCGTGGTGGGGTCCTCATCCACCTGTCACCAGGCACAGCTGGAAGTCCTTTCTCTAGCCCTGGCCAGCCACCCATAGTGCTGGCTGCCCAGCCCCGGGGTGATGTCACAGTTGCCGTGGCGACCTGGGGCACCAGTTATTTATTTATTTCTGGGCTCCACAAGAGTCCCCTTGTCCCCTGCACTGCAGCTATTGAGGGAGGAAGAAAGAGGGGCCGGGAGATGGGGCCAGGGGACCCGGGCGCGGGACCAAGCAATGGTTCCCACCACCCTAAAGACCCAAGAACTGTTCCTTTAACCCCTGGGGACCAGCTCTCTCTTCACACACTGCTAGATGGGCATTTTAACAAGGCAGCAAATTCTCTTTTTACATCCGAACTGGCAAAGAGCACAGCTCCCCACCCCCTTTCTTCTGATACAGGGATTGAGCCCAGGGCCTTCACTCTGAAGCTACAGCCCCAGCCCTTTTATAGCTTTTATTTGGAGACAGCATGTTGCTACATTGCTAAATTGCCTAGGCTGGGCTCAAACTTGCGATCTTCCTGCCTCAGCCTCCCAGAGTGCACAAGTTCCTGTTTTGCTGTACAGTTTTATGGCCTTGAATGAATATAACCAATCCTGGAGCTATCACCATAATCAAGATAAACAGCATACCCATCAGCTCCTCAAGATCCCCAAGATCCACCAGCCCCCCAAAACACTACTCTGTCCTTTTTTCCTTTGTCTTTTCCAGAATTCCAGATAAACGGAGCCAGACCACAGTCACAGCTTTGAAAAAAATGTTTCGAGAGGACTGACTGTATAAGTTAAAGCTGATTCTTAGGTGAAATGGAAATTGTATCCCAAGCAACTTAGGTATTTTCTATTAAGATGTATTAATAAGACATTTCCAAGCCAGGTACTATTCATGCCTGTAGTCCCAGGGCTATGGGAAGCTGAGGCAGGAGGATCACAACTTTGACCCCAGCCTGAGCAACTTAGTGACCTAGCCAAACCCTGTCTCAAAATAAAAATTGTAAAAAGGACTGGGGCTGTAGCTCAGTGGGTAGCCGCACCTGGGTGTACCACAAAAACAAAACAACTGATGTTTCCGAGACAGACTTGTTTATACCAAAAATGAACAGGCCCTTCCAGGTGATCCCCACTCCTTCGTCCCGTTCCCCCAGGCAGCCTTTCCAGCCTGCTTTCCTCACTAGCGCAGGGCATTTGCTATTTGTCTCTGTGGCTGCATGTTCTTTTCTTTTAAATTTATGTCTAATTAATCAGTTTCTTTCATCTGCTTGTTTTGGTGCTGGGGACGGAACTCAGGGTCTCAAGCGCGTTCAGCGCGTGCCCAGCTGCAGAGCCACAGCGTGGCCCTTCCCTTCGGGGCTGAGTAGTGCTCTGCTGTAGGCTGTGCCGGTGCTCATCAGTCCCCAGGGCAGGGACCGGAGCTTGCTTCTAAGTGGATGACAGGTAGAGGTCAGAAATCAAGGTGAGTTCAGAACCGAGCGGCCAGTCAGAGAAGCGGCCTCAAAACAAGGAGGCCCTTGAAAGAGCCTGCACCATTGTTAGTTACACTAAAAAGAAAACTGGGCTGGGGATTTAGCTCAGTGGTGTAAGTGCCTGCTGGGAAGCACAAGGTCATGAGTCGATCCCCGGTACCAAAAACAAAAAAAAGAAAACCGGGCCACACAATCCCTGTAGCCTGGTGGACCACATAGCTGCGGCCACTTGGAGCAGGACGCCAGGCCAGACGCCGGCACCCAACAACCCTAGAATGCTGAGCCCCACTGGGACCCTCTGCGCGCCACTTGGCTGCTGTTTGGGCTGCTGGAGACGCCCGGAAGGCCCCGGGCACCACTTCCTGGTGTGCTCAAAAGGGCAAACTGCGGCCTGCAGCCGCTCTGAGCCACGCAGCAGCGCGCCACACCTCTCCTCCTGCCTCTGCTCCAGACTCTCACAAGCTCCCAGGCACTTTTTTATCTTGGTGGTACTAGGGAGCTACAGCCCCTGCCCTTTTGTAACTTTTCTTGAGACAGGGTCTTGCTAAATTGCCCAGGTTGACCTTGAACTTTCAACCCTCCTGCCTCAGCCTCACCGGGCACCAATAAGCAAGCCCGTCTAGGTGCTTCTCAGAGAGGTACCACGCAGGGCCCCAGCACACTGGGGAAAATTGGGAGATGAAGCCAGCAAGAGGAGCCTGTTGGTTCCCAGTCTCGACCACACCTTAAGAGTAACCTGGGAGCAAGGTGCTGGGGTACACACCTGGAGTCCCAGTGAGTCAGGAGGATGAGGCAGGAGGATGGTTTGAGTCCAGGAAGGCAGAACCTGCCTGGGCAGCACAGCAAGAACCCATCTCAAAAAAAAAAAATCCTTACGTAATGGATGGGTGGAGAGATAACAAAATGTGATTTCTCCATGCAGCCTGCATGGTGAAATATTCCTCTGCCTTGAATAAGAGTGAGGTACATGCGTGCAACAGGTTGGATGTGCCTCAAGAAGACTGGGCCGGGGACTGGGGTATAGCTCAGTGGCACAGCAGGGGCTGAGGATGTGCACGGCCCTGGCTTCCATCCCTGGCACCACCAAAACAAAACAAAGGCCCACCACGGTCAGTGAAAGACGCCAGACACAAACGGTCACAGAGGAGATGAAGCACACTTTTGTGGCAGAGCAACAGGATTCAAATGATGTTTTCTTCTTAAGAATCCTTTTGGGGCCCGGAGGGAGGAGGGTGACAGACCGCCCGTTAGACACAGCACAGAGTCGGAGGAGGAAGACTGAGGCCATGCAGGAGGAGCGATGCCAGTGCATTTGAGGACAAAGTGTTGAGACAGCTGCAAAGAAGGGTGACGACTGGAGCAGGGTTCGCTGCGAAGCGCCAGCAGCCAGTGGGTCTAGGTCAGCAGAACCTCGTGCTCACAGAAGTTTTCCGGCAATTTTCCCACACATCTGAGAATGCGCCTTTACTCTGGGGACAGCGATGTCACACACACACCCTGCCCAGCAGGTTGGGGATGTGAACCAGAGCAAATATTGCAACCTGGGATGGTAAAAATCCCAGCTCCCACGATGAAATGGCTCTGAGAGGATTTAAATTTTACTAATTGGCTTTCTATTTTATCTGCGAGTCTGTCCTAGGCCTCGGCCCCTTGCCTGGCGATGGGAGCTGATTCATAGTAAGTGAACCTCTATGAATCATTGGTCCTGGCTGAGGCCTATAGTGGCCTGTGAGGCCAGAGATACCTCAAAGGGCAAGATAAGGCCACAGTTGTGGACACTTCGCTCCAACCCCAATTAACAAGATAGAGACTGCAACTGCAGAAATTACTCATGCAGTATCAAGCCTACCATAAATGTCAATTGCAGATAGGACAGTTCTCCTAAATTGGCATAATTTACTATTTGGAGAAGTCTTTGAAGTGACTCCCAAGGTCCTGCTCATTACCTGCGCATTCCTCAGTTTCCCCACCTTTTGTCCTAATAAAGTGGGCGAATCCGGAGAAGTTTTAGTCTTAGCCCTCAGAGTCTCGAGCTTAACTAAAGGGCTTTGACCCTTCTGGAGCCCTAAAAAATCATATAACGTCGCATTTTTATTTAACCTCCGCCGTATACTCGCTTGGGAGATCGGGGATCTGGGTCAGGACCCGATACCCAGGACGCACCTGAGCAAAACAGAATCTCCAGCATGGGGGCCCAGTGGCTTCTTAAAACTTCCCGGGAGATTTCAGTGCACAGCTGAGGTCGAGGACCAGGGGGCTGGAGGAAGAGCCCAGCGGAGCAGGGATGACAGTGCCACAGTTCCCCAGACCCTGGTGGGACAGCAAGCAGGATTCACACCCTGCCTCCTTGGGTTGCTGAGAGTGTGGGAGTCCTGCTGGGTCTGGGTGTGGCAGGAGCAATGCTGTGGGGGATTCTCAGTGTTTGCGACACTCACTTCCCCTTCCATCCTGTCTGTGGTTGTGATGGGAAAGATGTTGTCAGCCTTTTACACTGTAGTATAATGTACCTGGCTGTCCACTCCGGGGAGGAAGACCAACTGTGGCTCTGCAGGTTAAGGAAGGGAGGAGGCAAAGCCCTTTCCCAACTCCTGGGACCGTAGTCACCTTAGCAGTGAGACACAGAACCAGATTAGAACCTTTGAGCCCTGTCAACCTCTCCCACCTTGGGAGGTGAGTTTGAAGTCAGCTAAAATACATAGTGGGTTCAAGACCAGCACAGACTACAGAGCAAGACCCTGTCTCAGAAAACCAAAAAAAGAACTCAGGCCTTGGCAAGCCCTACACAAGGCTGGAGGACCCTATCCTTGGCTTACCAGGAAAGCTTTCCTCATGGCCTTTACCACCATGCCCCTGGGCCCTCCATGCATGGTTTCTCTGCTTAACTGTTTCTTTTCACTCTTCTCTGGCTAGAGAACTCCTATCAACCCTTCAGAGCCCAAGTTAAAAGGACCTGCTCTGGAAAGCCTTCCTTGATTCCTATGGTCACACCTCTCCAGGCTGGGGCATAATCTGCCTTCTCCCACCTCTAGGCCAATGTCTCTTTCCCTTGGCAGACCCAGTTCCCTACTGGCTTCCACACCGCACCTGTGTTTCTGGGCTCCTGTCTGCCTCTAAATAGTAAATTTGGGGATAGGAGTCATTGTCTTGCTCTGAATCAGAGCGGCGAGCAGCAGGTAATGCCTGGTAAGTGACTCATCTATCATCTTGAGCATCCTGCCCTTACAGGCTCAGGGCTAGAGTTCCTAGACCCAGCCAGAGCCTATTGGACAGGGAACAGGTGACAGGGCTATGGACAGGCTGGGGGCTTCCCACAGCTGCACTGTCTCTAAGGGTTTGCTGACACGGGAAAGCAGAAGACAAGAAGGGTTTGCTACATTAGGGATCCACTTCCTCCCTCCCTGCCTCCTTCCTGCCTGCCTGCCTGCCTGCCTGCCTTCCTTCCTTCCTTCCTTCCTCCCTTCCTCCCTCCCTTCCTCCTTCCTTCCTCCCTTCCTCCCTCCCTTCCTCCTTCCTTCCTTCCTTCCTTCCTCCCTCCCTTCTTTCCTTCTTTCTTCTGTCTTATCTTTCTTTGTAGCATGGAGAACTGAGCCCGGGGCCTTGTGTCTGCTCAGTAAGTGCTGTACCACTGAGCTACGTCCCAGCCCTTCAGTGATTTTTTTTAATCTAATAAAGCAGACTGAGCACGGTCGTGCATGCTTGTAATCCCAGCGCTCTATGAGGCTGAGGCAGGAGGTTCAAAAGTTCAAGGTCAGCCTGGGCAATCTGTCAAAACTCTGTCTCAAAATGGGGGGGGGCAAAGAAAAGACAAAAGAGAAAGAAGGAAAAAAGAAAAGAAAAGAAAAGAAAAGAAAAGAAAAGAAAAGAAAAGAAAAAAAGAGGCTGGGGTGCAGCTCAGTGCAAAGGCTCAATCCCCTGTAGGAGAGAGAGAGACAAACTTCCTCTGCTCCCTTTTCTGCGATGGCCCCAGCCCAGCAGCTGGCTGGGCAGGTCCCCTCCCGGGCCTGGCCCTGTCCTCACGGGGTCTGCAGAGAAAGCAGCAGCAGTGGCCCCTCCCCAGCTGGGCCGGTGCCTGTCGTCGCGACCCTGACTCCCTTGCGCAAGGGACTAAAGCGGTCTGCCCGGGCTGCAGACAAAGGGGCTCTGTGTGTCTGTCCCTTCCAGGCCAAGGCCAGCCCGGGCCAAGCGCCCCCAGGAAGCCGCTCTCCATCCCCCGCGCAGGCTGCGCTTTGTGTCCACGCCTGAATGCAGGCTGCTCCGCGAGGCCTGGCTTGGCGCGGCCTTTGGGAAAGAGTCATTGGGCTGGTGCCACCTGGGAACGGCCTTGGGATCAAAATCCCGGGGACCAGCGCTGGGAACAGGAAGAGAAACTGAGCACCGGGTGGAAGGGGTGAGGGAGGAGGGCCGGGACCTTGAGCCAGGTTCAAGAGACTCTGGCACGCTGGCAGCAAGGGGGGCACCCACGTGCACAGCTCCAGACCTGCCAGCACTGATGAGCCAGCCCTGCCACCCCCAGCCAGCCCTGTCTGTGAGTGGGAGTCATCCCCAGCGGATGGACTCTCTCATACCCATTCTAGCCAGTGAGTCTCATCTGCCAATCACTGCCCTGCTAGGCCGATGACATCAGCAACAGCCAATCAGAGTCCCAGATCAGCACGTGCACGAGTGAGCCCCCGGCCCTGGTGTTGCCTTCGGCTTGATGAGTCTTAGTCCAAAAGCGCTGGGCACTTTAGAGAGACATCTGTGAGCTGGAGGAGAGTATTTCTAATTCCCTTCTTTT
>PVJX010035634.1:0-18099 GCA_004027295.1 Dolichotis patagonum | reverse complement strand
TTTAAAGACAAAACAAAAGAAAAAAAGGATAGCAACAATACAGAATTCCAAGGAAAACAAGAACAAAACAACACTAAAAAATCATTACTAGATAACTTACATATTGTCATCTTGGAAATAGTTGTTCAAGTTACAAAATTAAAACATACAAAGTACATATTCAAAAAATGAGACTGTTAACAGTTCTGCTCCATGATCTAACAAAAAAAGTAATAATGTAATTCATCTTACACACTTAAACATACATGAAATTATAGCCTTTAGAGCACTTTCTTTTCCTCTTTTTTACAGTAGCAATTACACCTTTTGGGTTTTATTACTCCTACAGTTCTTATTACTTATTACATTAGAGACACAATGTGATATTTATAAATATGATTCTCACTTATTTCACTAATGAGGCTAGTCTCAAGTTGTCTTCATTTAGCTATAAAGGCCTCAAGATCATCCTTCTTCATAGCTGAGTAATATTCCATTGTATAAAAATACTATATCTTTTTCATCCACTCTGCAATTGATGGGCATCTTGGTTGTTTCCAAGATTTAACTATTACAAATGGTGCTGCTATGAACATGGGTGCACATATATGACTGTGATATGACCTTTTCAGTTTTTCTGGGAAAATATCCAGGATGAGAATAGCTGGGTTGAATGGAACTTCGAGTCCTGGACTTCTGAGGAATCTCTATACTGACATCCACAGTGGTTGCACCAATCTATACTCCCACCAACAGTTGAGCACTATTCCTTTTTCCCCTGCAGCCTTGCCAACATTTGTTATCAGTTGATTTCTTGATGACAGCTATTCTTTCCAGTGTGAGATGAAATATCAATGCTGTTTTAATTTGCACTTCTCGAATGACCAGTGATGGTGAACATTTCTTCATATATTTATTTGCCATTTATATATCTTCATCTGAGAACTGTGTGTTCATCTCAGATGTCCATTTTATGGAGAATGTCTTTGAATTTTGGGGGCTTGATGTTTTTCAATTCTTTATATGTTCTTGATATAAGTCCTTTGTCTGAGGGATTGCTGGCAAAAATTCTTTCCCATTCTGTGGGTTTTCTTTTCACTCTGATGATGATTTCTTTTGAAGTGCAGAAACTTTTCAGTAATATGAGATCCCAATTGTTGATTCTCTGAAGTGTTTGCCATGCAGTTTGCATTTTGTTCATGAATTCTCTGCCTACCCCTATGTCTCCAAGATGTCTACCTACCATATCTCCTACTAGATTTAGTGTTTCTGTATTAATATTTATGTCTTTGATCCACTTAGACTTTAGCTTTGTGCATGGTGATAGGCATTGATCGAGTTTCAGTCTTCTGCATGTGGAGAGCCAATTTTTCCAACACCATTTATTAAAGAGGCTATCCTTCTTCCAGTGAACATGTTTAGCCCCTTTGTCAACTATCAGGTGGCTGAGTGTCTTTGTACTTATACTTGCATCTTCTAATCTTTTCCATTGATCCTCAGGTCTATTTCTTTGCCAGTACCATGCTGGTTTATCACTGTGGCTTTGTAGTACAGTTTTAAGTCAGGAATTGAGATGTCTCCTGTCTTGCCTTTATTGCCCAGAATTTTCTTTGCTATTCTAGGTTTCTTCTGGTTCCAAATGAATTTTAGGAGTGTTTTCTCTAGATCTGTGAGGTATGTCAATGGTATTTTGATTGGGATTGCATTAAATCTGTGTAACAGTTTTGGGAGTGTGGCCATTTTCACAATGTTGGTTCTTCCTAGCCAAGAGCAAGGAATATCCTTCCATTTTCTAAATCCTCTTCAATCTCCTTTTTTAGCATAGTATAATTTTTGGCATATAGGTTTTTTACATTCTTAGGTTGATTCCTAAGTATTTCATTTTTAGATGTTTTTGTGAAGGGTGATATTTCAATTATTTCTCTCTTGGTGAGTTTCTTTTTTGTGTACAGGAATGCTATTGATTTTTGAGCATTGACTTTGTAGCCAGCTACACTGATGAATTTATTACCTCTAGTATTCTTTTAATGGAGTTTTTTTGGGTCTTCTATATAGAGTATCATGTCATCTGAAATAGTGATAATCTAACTTCTTCCTTTCCTATCTTTATTCTTTTTATTTCTCCTCTTGTCTGATTGTCCTGACTAGTGTTTCCAGAACTATATTGAAAAGGAGTGGTGACAGTGGACATCCTTGAGGGAAATATATAGCAATAAACTGTCATATCAAAAAAACAGAACGAGCACAAATAAACTACTTAATGCTTCATCTCAAGCTTCTAGAAACAGAAGAGCAAGTTAAACCCAAAGCTCATAGAAGAGAGGAAATGGTAAAGATTAGAGCAGAAATCAATGTAATTGAAACTAAAAAAAAAACAATACAAATAATTAATAAATCAAAAAGCCGGTTTTTTGAGAGAATAAACAAAATTGAAAAACCTCTAGCTAACTTTATAAAGAAAAAGAAATAAAACACCTAAATTCATGCAATAAGGACTGAAAAGTGGGAAATTACTACAGATCCCATGGAAATTCAAAAGATCATGAATACCTACTTTGAAAATCTCTACTCACATAGAGAGGAAAACACAGAGGAAATGGACAGATTTCTAGAAACATAGGAACTACCAAAGCTCAACCAAGAAGATATAGCAATTTTGAATAATCCAATATCTGCTATTGAAATTGAAAACGTAATAAAAGACTTACCAACAAAGAAAAGCCCAGGTCCTGATGGATTCACGGCTGAGTTCTACAAGAAATTTAGACAAGATTTGATGCCAATACTCCTTAAATTCTTCAAAGAAATTGAAAAGAAAGCAATCTTCCCTATATCATTACCGGAGGCAGACATTACTCTCATACCAAAACCAGAGGAAGACCCAACCAGAAAGGGGAACTGTAGGCCAATCTCACTAATGAACATTGATGCAAAGATTCTCAATAAAATACTAGCAAATAGAATGCAGCAAATCATCAAGATTATACATCACGACCAAGTGGGCTTCATTCCAGGAATTCAGGTATGGTTTAACATATGCCAATCAATAAATGTAATACAGCACATCAACAGAGCCAAAACCAAAAACCACATGGTCATCTCAATAGATGCAGATAAATCTTTCAATAAAGTCCAACACATGCTCATGATAAAAACCCTTCAGAAACTCGGAATACACGGTGTCTACCTCAACCTTATAAAGGCCATCTATGACAAACCAACAGCCAATATTATATACTAAATTGATAAAAACTGAAAACTTCCACTTTAAAATCATATAGTCTTTCTTTTCTTGAGTGCTAACCACAAACCTGTCTTCTAGATCTGATATTGTCTCTTTACAATGGTTCATTCTTCTGTGTACAATTTCAATTCAATTTTTAACCTCTTGCACATGTGTTTGAATCTATTTATGGATTCCATTTCTTTCCTATGTTGAATATTGATGGTTTCCATCATTTACCTAAACGTCTCTATTTTTGTTATCTGTATCTATTCTAGATTCACTAACCAACTCTATTACAGTTATTATGTCTTTACCTGAGAAATTATTTCAGATCTGGTTTTTTTCTATAACCTCATCATCTGATTTATTACTTGTATTTCTACCTTTTCAGACGATTAAGGTGGTTAGCTTATTTCTTTCACCTTACTCCCCACTGGAGTTTCCCTGAGTAGGCTGCAGGTCTAGGGTTACATCTTGCTTCTGTGTCCTCTCATTTTGTATTTAAATTTTTTCTGTGTTGATGTGTATAAATTACTTATGGTAGGTAGCTTTATCACTAGTATCTAGACCTCCCTAGGAAATGAGTATTTAAAAGAGATGTCTTCTAGGTGTACCTGTGTCTTGGCCTTTGAGTCTCTTCCAAGTTCCTACTTTCCCAATTTATTTGGGATGGGAAGTTGCTAAGTGGCCCTGCACTCAGTTCTATGGTACTGGACTATGGCAATATTTATGACTTCAGTCTTCATGCTGGCAAAAAAGAACAATGAATCACAACAGGTATGACATCCTGGATAGAGTAGTACAATTAGCAATATCCATAGCATCAAGAACAGCCTAGAAACTGACAAATTGTGGAAACTATTAATTTGTTACCTTTAACCATAGCAACAAGAACTGTAGTTATACAGCAAAATCCAACACAAATCTGGAAGTTGCATACAGAGAATTTCCATTAGTGGAGTGATTTTACACTGAGGGTTGGATTTAAGTGGGATAAGAGAAAAAATAGAGACACAAATGAAAATAAAGATATTAGAAGCAAGGCAGAAAGACAAAGGAAAATCACCCCAGCTTTGAGAAACTTAAGAACACAGGAGAGAAAGGGATAAAAAAAGAAAGCAAAAGAATATCAAAGTGAACCAGGAAAACTAAAACCAATGTTCACTCTCATGAAAAAAAATCACAAAATACAAGAAAAGAGAAAAAATGACAAACAAGCAAAAAACAACAAAAATTATAACCAAAATATCCAAAATATTCTCTGACCACAAGCCTTGGACAATCCTCTGGTGTCCACAGTCCTGAGGGAGTGTCTAAATCAGAGGAGCCCAAATCTGTACTGAGTAACTGCAAAAGTCTGCAGTAGGATCAAGGCAGGATATAGCACTATTCCAGCAAGCCTGTAGTAGGGGGATGGTGGGGAAACAGTTTTACTCTTTCAGTTCTACAGACTTGTAGGTTGACCATGTCCTTTAGCTGTGGGAGCTAGGACCTGAGTCTTCAACCAAAAATACTCTGGATTTTCCTTGCAAAGGAAAAGCCCACCCATCGTTTCTTACCCTGAATGCCTCCACAGCTATCACTCACCAAGTTGCTGTGGGATTTCAACACTGCAAGCCCTGAGACAAGGACAGCCCATGTCTACTCCAAGTCTCACTTCAGTTAGGCCCTTCTGGCTCTTGCAAGCCTCCTCTGTTAGACTCCACTGACACATGCTTTCTCCTCTCTTGTGATGTTGGGGGAAGGGGGCTTCCTCTTCTCTGCACTTTCATCTATCTCACTTTTGCTGGAATTCCTCTCCTACCTGTCTCTGCAGGTTCCAATTAGCTGCTGCATTGTACAGCACTTAGCACTCTTTCACTGGCATGTTTCTCCTTGGAGACCTCTGAGTTTACTTATTCTCAACATGTCTTTGTAGGTTCAATGATCCTTTTTCACACATTGATTTTTTTCACTTTTTTAAAAAAAGTCTCAATGTCACTGAGTTCTGCCTTCATCGCTCATCTTTATAATTTTCTGTTTACATTTGCTTTGGGGCTAGTTTGTTCTTGTTTCTCAAGTGTCTTAAGTTTTCCCACAAGGTTATTAATTTGGGTTCAGTCTGTTTTCCTAATGTGAGCACTGATTTGAATGAAGCTTTCTTTTAGGATTGTTACTATTCTTTCCCAGGAATTTTCTTGAGCTATACAGTCATTGTTACTAATTCCCAGAAAATTTCCAATTTTTCTTTGATTTCTTCTGTGACCCATTGGTTGTTCATGAGTATGTTGTTAATTTTACAGATTTTCCCTTTTAAAAAATTTCTTGTCATTGATTTATATTTTAATTGCAGAGGTCAGATAGTATGCATGGGGTGATTTCAATTTGTGGACAAGTATGTAATCTATTTTGGAAAAAAGTACTACCTGCTACTGAAAACAATGTATACTCTGTTGTAGAGGGGTTGAATACTTTGCATATAACTAGTGTATGTACAAGTTCTAGGATATGGTGCAGGTCTTAAATTTCCTTTTTGTTTAGTTGATTTATATATTTGCAAAATTGTGATGCTTAAGTACCCTATGACTGTGTTAATGTTTATTTCATCTTTGAATTTCAGCAGCATTTGTTGTATGAAGATATGTGCTCCAGTATTCAGTGCATATATGTTTACCAGTGTTATCTTTTCTTATTGGATTGTTGCCTTAACTAGAATGTAGTGATCTTCTCTATTTCTTCTAATAAGTTTTAACATGAAGTTTTCCATGTATGATATTAGAATTGCAATCCATGCTTGTTTTCAGATTCTTGGTGCATGAAATGTTACTTTTCATCCTTTAATTTTTAGTCTATGAATATTTTTTTGGATTAGATGATTTTCTTAAATAGATTTCTGGATTTGATTTTTGAACCATTCTACCAGTCTGTAGTATTTTATTGGAGAGTTGAGGCAGTTAACACTGAGGTATTACTGAGATGTGTTGGACTTTTACTCTTATTGCCTGCCTTATCAACTGGCATATTTTATTTTTCCAAATTTTTTATTGCTGTTTATCTATTGACCTCACTAGCTTCCTGTTTTTAGCTGTGTCTAATTGATTGTTTTGTCAAGAATAATCTTATGTGTTTTCTCTTTAGCACACGTAAATCTTTTAAGTTGATCATTTTCATGGAAATACCTTATTGGTCCATGTATTTTGAAGGAATGCTTTGCTGGGTATGTTAATCTGTGTTGGAAGTTATTTGCTGTTAGGGGTTGAAATACTTCATTTCAAGCTCCCCCTGGCCTTCAGGGTTTGTGTTGAGAAGTCTGCTGTTTTTAATGTTTGCCTTTATATGTGACTTTTGTTTATCTCTGCCTTTAAAATTCTGTTCTTTTGCTAGATATGCATAAATTTAATAAGGATATACCTTGGTGAACTTCTTTGCCTTACATTGGTTTTTTGGTTGACATCCAGTAGCTGATGAATAGTTTGTTTTTTTTCTCGGATTCTTTTTGGTTTAGATCTTTCACACAGTTCAGTTTTTTTTTCCTCGAAATCAGAGACTGTTTCTTCACGTTAGTCATTTGTCCAATGTATGAATTCAATAATACTATTTTTTATTTCAATTATGTCTGTGTGACATCTTTTTGAGGATTCCATATTTGTTGAGTCTGTGCTTCAAATTTCGAAATGTTTTGGTTAGGTGCTCCAGTTTTTTATGTATTTTCCCCAAATTTACCATGGCCATAGTGAGTGTAACTACTGTGAACTTTTGGTTCATTTCATGTTTGAACTCATCTATTTTCTTCATCCTTTCTAAGAATTTTTGTAATAGATTTCTGCTACCTGGTATTTGTTATCTTCCTACTTTGTGACCACTTGCTTTCCTTTTGGAGATTTAGGAAGTCTTGGAGAGCTTCTATTTTCCTGTTTCCAAATTCTCCTATTTACACCTATATTTATATCTATACACTATTTTAAATTATATATTACCCTCTCTTTTTTACCATTTTGGGGAAATTACTAAAGGTTGGAGACTAAAGACATGAGTGTTTGCGGTTTATCTGGAGATTTTTAGTATGATGCTGCCTTTCCAGGAATAATTTTCAACTTTGTAAGTCTGGTGCGAGTATTTATTTCTTCTATTACTCACTTTAAGTGGCATCAAGTTTATCCTTATTGTTTGTGGAAATAATTGCTTCTATTTATAATAGCATTCAGATTCAATCTTACAGCGTTTCTACATGATAGTCTTTGCAGTTATTCTTCCCTCTTTTTTTCTGTCACTTTAAATGCTGCTATTATTTGTGGTTGCTCTGCAGTAAGGTAGGTGAGAAGAAAATATTGATATGGGTTCTGATTTTACTGGAGTACTTTTCGTTGACTTGAAGGTTTACTATTGAGAGTTTTCAGAGGATATGCTGTGGTGGTAAGGACAAGATATGGGAAAACAGGGTTCACTTTATGGTTAAGGAAAAGTATGTGGTTATCTCAAGTTGCTGATAGAGAGGACAGTAAGATAGTTAAGATGTGGAAAAGCCACAGGCTTAGGTTGCAAAGGATCAAAGAATTATACTAGTGCAGATAAGCATGACTGTAAGCAAGGTACGTATTGTGAATTTAACAACTTGGGAAGAGGAGTTTCTGTGTTTGGGAAAAAATAAAGAAACATTTAAATAATATTGTCTCAGGGCTTTGAATAGAGGAAATTATGTAAAAAGCTGAGAGGAGATGAAAAAACCAGACACCTATTAAACCATACCCAATGGAGAAATAAACATAAGACTATCAACATAATAAACACATGAGATCATAAAAGAACATGGCATCATGTTAATAAAAGAAATATGAAAAAATTTAATCCAATCAGATGTCTGACTGAAACACAGATATCCCCATGAGACATTACATATATGATTCCTGAGTAGTTTCTTTACCAGACTGTGTTTACACCCCAGTAATCCCTCTGATCCTTCCACTACAACACTAAAGTTAAATCAGACTCAGGACCTTTTTCTGCCAGGTTGCATGTATTCTTGTAGTCTAATCAAGTCTGAGTCCTTGGGTTCAGGATTCTTGCTCTCTTTCTCTCTGGATGTGATGATGGATTTGGCAGCCAAATTCACTGGCATTCAACTATTCATTGAGTCAGGATTATTCCAATGAAATCCATTCAACTACAGCAGTGTCTTAGTTACTTTTTACTCATTGCTGAAACAAAATACCTAATGCCCAAATTTGGGAAAGGAAAGGTGTATTTCTTATAGTTTTTGAAGGTTTCAGTCCATACTCAGTTAGCTCCAAGGCAGGGTGGCATGGCTGGGCCACAGTTCATGGGGGCTGTAAACAGCAAGGCAGAAACCGGCAAGAGAGAGAGACACGTCTTCTTCTAGCCATTACATTATATGCTGGCTCCACCCCTAGGCGGGTGTAGCACTGATACCATCAATCCAAGCACCAGACAATAAACCAATCACAAATGCACAATGCAAGTACATGAGGCCTGGGGGCCACCTACATAAACCATGACAAGCAATAACAGGCTAATCTACTGCAGTGCAATCTATCAGGTAGTTGAGAAACAGCACACCCAAAGCCCCTGTTTTGGGTCTCCCTTTAACCCACAGAAGATATTCACATGATGGCTATGTCTCCCCTGCTGGTAAGAAACAGAATTAACAGTAGTTTCATAGACTCAGTTATCTAAACACCAAGAGGCTGGGAGAGACTGGGTAATGCTAGAGAAAAGAGAAAAAGAAAAAAAAAAGGCAGACTGATTAAGTCCTCTGCTCTGAGATGGGAAGAAGGAAACAGGAGTGGATCAAAGGGACCTATTGACATTAAGGGTATGCATTTATATATTTAAAAAGGGATAACAGGGAACACTGTACAAACTGGGTATTGGGAAACGAGAAGGGTAAGATTCTATAATTGATACATATTAGACAAAAAAGTTTAAGGGAGACAATCGAAAAGGTGCAGGGGAGAAAAGTAAAACTGACAGTGAACAAAACACAGGAGAAAGAGGCCAGGTGAGGAGACAGGGGTAAAAGCAGGAAGGGGAGAATTCACCTACCCTCTATTAACCACTGGGAAGAAAAAAAGGTAAGAGTAGGCAAAGAATATTACATAGTCTCATAAAAGAAAACAAGTTTAAAATAGAGGGATAAGTTTGTGGGGAAACATGAATAGAAGGAAAATATTGAAGATTTAAAAAATAAATAAAAATAATACAATCAAATAAAGAATAGTAAAAGAAAAATTTCTATTGTTTTGGACACATGGATTTTTTTCCTCCGCCTTGAATTAAGGAAGAAGTTTATGGCAAGAGGAGCCTTTATTCACATCAGAAATTTAAAGTGGCAATCTGAGCCTGAAACTGTGCTGTGTATATAGATCTGCTTGCAGTGCGAACAAGGCATTAATGCGAGCTATCAATCCTGCTAACTCTGGCCATATTGGCTTCTGACTGCAGGATTGGAGCTGTGATAATCAGCTCCTACCTTTCAGTGGGAATCCCACTGAGAACTTGGCTGTGTGAAGCAGTTGTGAAACTGTTCTGAGACTTATGCTCAAACACCCAGATCTTTCCTGCAATGGCATTCTCCACCTTTTGCTCCATTTTATTGTGTCCCTTGACACTTGTACCAGTCATTCACCAGCTGTTGACTATGGAGAGCCTCTCAGGGAAGCAGTGTCTCCCATGTTTCCTGTTCTCTCCAACTGCATAAGATTCCCCTGATCCTGTTACAGGTTTCTGTTTCTCTGTGGGCAGAAAAGTTGCTATTTTCACTTTGGCTCCCAGCTGACAGCTATTTAGGCACTGTCCTCAGTGCCACTTGGTCTCCTCTGTGCAGCAGTGGTCTATTTCTTCAGGATCACTTACTTTCTTTTCCTTTGTCAGTTCCCTCATGGTTCCTGGGTACCCTACACTCACTTCAATTCTCTCCAAATTATTTCCCAGAATCTAGATACTTGGCCCTGGAGAAGTTGAGTTGCTGGTACTCACTGCTCTACCATTTTCTTCTCCCCATTAGAAATAGTAAAAAGTTTAGGCTTGGAAGTCAGACAGATTGAACTGAATCACACTTCCAGAATCCAAGCTTCTTTCTCTATGCTACCTGCCCCTTAACACTAGCTAAGAGTTATTAAGAAGATTTCAATACATGATGTAAAGAAACATGTGCCAAAATAAGGGGCTAAAGATGCTCAGTGATAAACTGATTCTGTGGCATGTGTGAGGCCCTGAGTTTGATCCTGGGCACAAAGGAAAGAGAAGGAAAGGGGATTGCTAAAATAGTAAAATAAGAATAAGAAAAATAATAGGAAGCAATAGATGCAGGAACTGCTTCTCATCAAGGGCCGAGGTTTAAGAATAAGAGTATCAGGAACATCCTCCTTTCTGGCACACAAGAGCAGGGATAGGTAATTTCACATCATTAAGCAATTCTGTGTTCCTAAATGGAAGGGAGCTGCTGCAAGCAACTGATATCTAAGAATCCTCTTAAGTTTTGAAAAGGTTGGAATATTGCAACGAAAAACCCAATGTGAAAATCTTGAAGTATCTAAGCTCCCTCCCCTTGTATCTATCTCTTTTTTCCTTCCCTAGATCTGCACAAGTTGAGGTTAACTATCTGCATCCTTCACCAGTAGGAAACCTAGAGCATGTGAGTTTCCCTCTCATCCCACTGTCCTTCCCTCAAACTTGAGCCAGTCTCAGCCATCTTTACTGCCTGCATACTACCATTAAGGAAGACAGAAAACAGAGAGTGCCTATAGGATGTGAGAGAATTGTTATCTCTACTCCTGCCTTTCCAGATTCACAGCTATAGGTGTTCACAATCTGTCACTTCACCATTTCCCTTCTCTGAGGTCCTGATGCCAAATTCATCCATATACTCTCCCCAACATGGAGAATGACAGAGGTGAATGGTAAACTTAGAGATAAAGGGTGAGGCTGTTTATAAGGCAAGATGGAGTGTCAGTATCGGAGGCATTGCAAGCACCAGCATCTAATCTCAGCAGCCATCTCCTAGGGATGGCACTGCCTCATACTCACCTCCTTCAGTAGCAACCACTGGTTCTCTGCACAAATGTTGCCCTCAGGATAGCTGCCCAGTTTTCAAGCTCCTGAACAAAAGACAGACATGGCTAAGACATTTGGAATTGGCTGAGATTGTATTCTCTACCAAAGAAGGCTGAAATTCTAGTCATGTAAGAAATTAGTTTTCAAGCAAATGTATCATGTAGGGATATCTACTCACCTGAAAATCCTGCCACTCTACCCACCTGTCTCAATTGTCAGGTATGTCTCTTGTCCCTTCTTTATACAAGGTAAATATCTTTTTGCAGCCCAAGCAGTGTCTAGTCACATCACCCACCATCAGATTCAGTCTCATATGACACAGTGAGCTAGGTTGTAGCAGCAGACTCTTCACACATGAGATCTGTTGTGAAAAGTGTTAATAAACAAAACATTCAAATTAAATTTCCTCCACCAAGATGATCACTGATAAAACTAGCGATTTGTAAGAGGAATATAAACTTCCACTTTGCCCTACTTCATTTAAACTTCATAGAGTAGACTCAGACTTTAGAAGTAAATCACATTGTACCATCAGGAAAATGATACAGTATTTGAGGAAAGTCAACATAAATTACTGGGTATTTCAGGGTAGTTATGGGGACTACTTTCTACCAATTTATTTTCAATCTGGGTAGTGGCTGATTTTAACTTGTAGATATTTTGTTCAGAAGACTCAGAAATTATTTTTCCAGTGGCATATATAACACTAAATCTTACAATATATTGCCCTATGAGATATTCCAGTTTTATGTTTAACTCCACAAGACTATTCTAACATTTAATTGCCTAAGCATGAAATTTTATGTTTTTATATTTTCATATTTTGTATGTTGTATAGACATCTCCAACTATTTTCTTGATGTTTGTGTTGATAAACACTTTAATGTTCACTTTTAATTTACATAAGTCAGAATTATACCATTTTCAAAATTTACAGCATCCTCAGACTAAAAAAAAGATGTAACATTTTTCTTAGGTCTAAAAAGAATAAAATATTTGTATTTCTCAGAAGTTTGGAATCCCTCTTTAACTTTATCCCTGACTTTTGAAATTCTCGAGTATATGGTACTTTTTATTGTGATAAAATACACTGAGCACAAACTTAACATTTTGTACAATTCAGTGACATTAAGTACATTTTCAATGTTGTACAATTATTATCCCTATTTCCAGAACTTTGCCATCTAAAAAGAAAACATTATTTGAATGCAATAATCATGGGGAAAAGTTGCCATTATAGTATCAACAGACTAATAGAAACTTGTTAATGTTTTTCTTTAATTTAAAAAGCTGGTTTCTAAAATCTCATTCATTTACAAATTTTCTAAACAATTTCATTTCAAAATTGTTTTACAATACTTATAGTTTATTCATTTATATAACTGTAGCCTTTCCAGCATGCCCACCTAAAACTTGAGATACATGTATACATATTCAATTTTTATTTCCTCAATGTCCACTTCAAAAAACTTTAATATGGTATATAAATTTTATTCCAAACTGCAGAATATATTAAATTACTTAAGACATATTGAAGTTGCATAAAAATTGTAGTTACACATATTTTAAAAATATGGTCTAATTTTTCATAATGCCCTATTCTTGTTTCACTGAATATAATACTGCCCATCACTTCATGTCAATACATCAATCTATATATACATGATTATTTCAATGACTGCATGGTATTTCTGAAACTAGGATCATAAAGGAAATCCTATCCCTGAGTCCATTTAATGGGAGTCTTTCTTTATCCTTTTATGTGGCACTGGTGAAATACCTGTGCTTCAAATTGTAAAATATGCAGAAATGGCTTGCTCCCTTAAACTGATTTCATTCCAACTTTACAAATGTATCACTCACTAAACTCCTCCCACCTATTTCAAGCATAGTGGGTAGCTGTAATGTACTTTAAACTGTAATATACTGCCTAATTCCACACTTTTCTTCATACCACCACGTCCCACTTCCAAGAAAGACTTGTCTCCTCTTATCCTTCAGTGACAAACTTCAGTGGATCCCTCTTCTCTGAAGCATTCCTTCAGTACTACAGTCTACAGTAATCTATCCCTTAAGATTTAAGAATGAGATTTTTCTAATGAGCATATATGTTCATCACACCAATTCCTTGTGGCTATAAGTGTGCACAATGTATCTACACCTCATTTTTAAAGTGAAGAAGGGTCATTTATGCCTATTTTAGCATTGAACTTTATTGAAAACACAGACTGAAGTAGAGAATCACACGTTTAAACAGTGAATAACAGCGTAGCTTACTCAGATGACTCAGTTCACTGGAAGGTCAACATTAAAAAAATTCACAATCTGCACAGCAAGACAAACATCAGCAAATGTTTTCAGTTCTAATATTCATTTGGCATCCACAAAATGATCCAGCTTAAAACAAGAGTTCAACAAGTTAACAGCAGCATTAAAAATGTAAGTTACAACAGAAGACCAGACTGTGAACACTAAAGCACTATTCAGGGTTCTTTGGGAACATAAGGCTGATCAGCAGCAAGTGGTTAACCACATTAACTCTGTTGTCCCACCTCGGGATCATTCTGATTGTCTATTTGGACTTGCAGTTGCTTAGCCAACTCCTCAAACTCATGGAATGCAGAAATAAGTGGCTCAAGACTGAAATCATCATCAAGGAAAGCCATTGCCCCACTTCTTATAATATTACTGATATTTTGAAACATTTTAATGACAATCTGAATATTATCATTTGTCTCGTCTATGTTAAAAAGACCCACGAATATTGACAGAGCTTTGGCACTGAATAGTTTTTTTGCCACCTTAAGATTTCGAGACAAGTTCAACAGCATTTTCAGAACATGAAACTTTGTTCTTGCATTGCCTTTGGTTAACAGGGAAAGAAATCCAGACATATAATTGGCAATCAGTGTGTGATAGTCAGTAGTCATAGTGAGGTGTCTAAGCATCATTATTCCAGTCAGCTGCTCAAGGGAATCCACACCATGAGCAAGGGTTTCTTCACAAACTTGGCATATGAATGTCTCAATCATATTTAGATTTGGATATGGTGGAGCCATGTGAACCATGTTTTCCAAGAAACTTGTCCTAACACGGGAGGATGGATAATTCAGCAGGGTTTCAATGAGAGAGACAACGCCTGAATCTCGAATGAAATCTCGGGTAAATTGAGAAGCACTTCTCATACCCATTGCAATTTTAGAGATTTCTTGAATAAAAGGATCCTGAATTTTGTCCATTAATAGAAGGAGTTCTTCAAACTCTCCAGCCCCAATTTTAAGCTCACACTGAATGCAGCTACAGGACCAATTCTCAGGTTCTGCACTCTCCCTGATCTTAAGATGTTCACGAATTTCTTGGACTGACCGGTAGGAAGGATCATATTGAAATGGAAACACAGATGAAAGCTGATCAGATTCAAACAAAAATTCTTCCTCTTCCCTTTCTGGGCTAAGTTCCAGGTTCTTGTGCTTTGCCTCAACTGCTTCATAAGACCCTTCAGGAATTCTAAAAGAGGTTAGGGGTGGGAAGCCAATCACACGACGAGGACGTTTAAATCGAAAAGTGACCTCATCCCAGGATTGGGGCCTGGATGATACATTAGGCTCTTCCACTGAATCTCCCAACCTGCAATTGACCCTGTACACAGGACTAGGATTTAGGTCAAAGCAGGCCTCGTCTCTATCCCAGAACCAGGATCCAAATATTGCCTCTTCTTCAGATTCAGGTCTGGCCTCTTCTCTGGCCAAAGCCCCCAAATTGGACTTTTCTTCAGTCCAGAACAATGATCCACCAATGGCCCCCTCCTCAGCCCCTGACTCAGAATCACAAATTGCTGAAGCTCCAGCCTCCAAACTGGCCTCTTTTTCTGTCCAGAACCAGGACCCAATAATGACTTCCTCCTCATACCTGGGCTCTTGTTCAGCTCTATCACTGTTTTTAACATCTTTCTGGGCCCTGGGTTTCAAGATGTCATTAGGTTCTTCCTTGTCTCTGTGCCTGAATCTATTATTGGCCTCTTCTCCAGGCAAAAACCAGGACTCGTTATAGGACTCATCTTCAGATTCGGATTCAAAACACTCCTCTCTCTTTGTTCTCAGTTTGGACTTGGTATTTTTTTCTTCTCTCACTCTGGGCCTGAACAAGTTACTGGTATTTTCACCAGTCCAAAAGCAGAATGGGTTGCCAGCCTCATCCTCAGACCCAGACCAAGAATCAAAATAGGTCTCTTGCTTGGATCTGGGCCTGGACCTGGGGTTAGTCTGATGTTTCGCCCTGTGCCTGGACCTGGTATACACTTCTTCCCTGGGCCAGGATCTGATACTAGACTCTTCTCCTGCCCACAAAGAAGACACAGCAGAAGTATCATCTGCTGACCAAAATCCAGATTCATTAGAGGCTTCCTCTCTGGTTCTGGGCCTGGGATAGCACCAAGAACCTCCGTTAGCCTCTTCCCCTTGTCCAAACCAGGGTTGGATTACTGTCTGGCCCTGAGTGCCAGAAAATGATTCAGTGTCCACACTGACCAGTTCTGTTTCCATAGACAAGCCTTTGGATTTAGTAACTGAACCAGAATCAGTACTGACCAGTGGCCAGGTGACAGCATTCAACTGTGATGCTCCATCTAACTGTGACATTTCCTCAGCCCCAAACTCAGTCTGGGACCACGCCAGAGCATCATCCTTGGGCCTTGCGCCAGGGATTGCTTTGGCCTCAGTCTTAGGACGTGTACCACCTACTACCCTCCCGTCAGTTTTGGGCCTTGCCCCAACCACTACTTGAGACTCAATTTTGGGCCTTGCTCCAGCTATT
Organism: Dolichotis patagonum; assembly: GCA_004027295.1. Taxonomy (NCBI): domain Eukaryota; kingdom Metazoa; phylum Chordata; class Mammalia; order Rodentia; family Caviidae; genus Dolichotis; species Dolichotis patagonum. The sequence goes on along the minus strand of PVJX010035634.1, from coordinate 2,033 downwards.
GCTGAGACCTCTGAATCTGGTCTTGCCCCAGCCACTGCTGGAGACTCAGTTTTGGGCCTTGCTCCAGGAACAGACTTGGACTCAGTTTTGGGCTTTGCTCCAGGAGACACCTGGGTCTGGGGTCTAACCTTGGGTCTGACCACCAAAGGGACTTCATTCTCTCGCTCAGCCCCTCCCATGCCCTCTTCTCTAGCCTTTTTTTCAGGTCTGACCTGGACACCAGGTTCAACTTCTGCCCCAGTCATGGTAAAAGGTAACAGAAGACTCAATTAAGTAGCTGTACCACAATTTCAGTCCTTACAATAGATTGATCACAGATCTGTACCTTGACACTGTTTTGATGGTGCAGGAGATAAAAGTGGAGAAGACAATTTAAAATCAACCCAGCAGTCACTCAGGCTCCTACTCAAGTACAATCTTAGTCAATAATACACAGACAAAGTACAGAAGAGGCACAACCAGGCTAGGGAGATCTGAATGGTTCCTGGCTGGGTGCAGACCTGTTGAGGGTGGTGGCCAGCAGCAACTTCAGCACCACCAGAGCTGTCACTGGAGGTGGATCTAGAAAGAGAAGAAAATGGGGAATTCAATTTCTCATCCAGTTGTGTTGCCTCATGCAGAGACTCTCACAGAGAAAATGGAGCCAAATACTAGGTAGAAAAACTAAGGTATGATAAAGTCACTCTGTCCCTCTTGCCTGCTACAAAATAGGTATGGGGATGGCGGGAAGCTTGCTGACAACAGAGAAGCACAGAAGCCCCAGGACTGGACCCTAATCACTACAGCAGGTCTCCACTACTCCACCCCAAAGTGAACCCACACCCATACCAACCTGGACTGATATGGTACGATTTTCCACTCTTTTCTTTGTTCAAGTGGTATTAAGCCCCACAGCTGACCACAGGGCCCCTACAGACAAACATACAGGAGAGAATGTTGTCTGAGGAGAGAGGCATGCACCCTGGTCTGAGGCAAATCCCTCTCTTTCTCAGTTTTAGGGTCTAATCTCTCTATAAAGGTTCCTGTCTCCGGCTGTCAGGTCTCTTCCGGTCATATCCCAACCCATGCCTACCTCAACATTTGTAAAATATCTACAGGAAATGGACAAGAAACACAGTAGCAATCTGCAAATCTAGCAAAAGGAAAAGTATATGGGGTTCTACCCGCACTTTGATCAAAGCCACCTGTCGCTCTACAGGAGCTGTCTCCTCTTAGGCCCCCTTCTCACCAGCCTCCAGAGATTGGAGCCCGATCTCTCCTCTTCTTTTGTTTTCTTGAAGAACCGACCAGCCTTAAAGCAGGCCTATGGGCAAACAGATGAAAAGGTTTAAGCCAAGTTAGGAAACAGGGATAGCAGCTGAGCCTGGTGGACAGACCACATCAAAGAAAAGAGTGTCCCCATTATCTCCTTCAAGATTTGGGGGCCTGCTGGTTTAATATTCTCGTTTTATTCGGTCCCTGTTGCAGTGTTCCAGAGGGTAAGAAACCTTTTCTGGACTTCGTCACACTTCCCATTACATCCACCTCCAATTCTGATGATCCACCACTAGGTTGTACCACACTCTCTTCCCTTGGGCAGCATAAAACAGAGTAAGAGCATAGCACATTCTAGAAAGCATGCTGTGAGGTCTTAGCACTCCATCATCTCCCCCTCCAGGAGCCCATCTTTTCAGGCCTCCAATTTGGGACTCAGGGGGTGTTAGGGGGCATAGGGAAAATACATGGATAGCCCTCAGAAAGGATAAGATTAGGAGGCACCAATGAAAGCCCATCTGCTCTGCTCAGTCACCCCACGCTTATTTGGGTTTCTATCCAGTGCCCACTCCTCAACCCCACACACCTCCAAAAATCCAGGCCATTTTTCTGCTCCTTTTTTTCTCAAGCCTCTCCTCTACAGATGCGAACTATGGCCTGTCAGAATTCACCAGACCTGCCGCGCAGACAGGAGACTCTGCCACCAACAGGAGCCTGTGGGGAGGGAGAGTGCACAGGCCACGGGATTCAACTGGGCCCGTTCGGGAATCGGGGCCTGG